>KN823342.1:11249-23544 GCA_000827465.1 Tulasnella calospora MUT 4182
CGTCTCGAAAAAAATCAACAGCTCCAGGTCGCTCCACAGCGCCTGGAGCCGCAGGAGCCGTTGGACCACCTGAGCGCTCCGGGGAGCGATGAGAGCTTGGGTTGTGCTCCAGGAGCAACACTGGAGCTGTTGCAGATGTGACAGGGCGAGGACACCCTTCATTTCTCTCGCAACCCATCACGCGTGACTGCACCCTAGCGACCGGTTTTTGCTGGCTGAAAGTGACATTTTGCACCAGTGTCTAAAGAGAGAAAAGATTTCAATCAAGTTATATTCATTATATCTGCCGGGCCACTAATTATAATACACGATTAGGAGGACAGCACTTAACTACTGCATGAAGGGAAGAGAACACCAGTTACAGAAGAGGTGTAGTAGCCTTGACTAAGTATTACAAAGAGAAAGAGCTCGGCCGACCGCCAGCAAATAGCACAATGTGGATGCGCCAGTGAATTTGGACCACGCGAATGCCAAACACCTAAGACTGGGGGCCCTGTGAAGACAATCTGAGCTGATTGTGGACATGTAGGTTAGAACGAGTGAAGTTGAGTTCCTAATGGACGGACTTACCGTTTGTGTCAGTGCTGAAATAAGAGCAGAACGAGAGGGGAAGGCGGGGAGCACGGCTTGGACCAGACTGGCCGAAAAAAGTTCTTCCTATAAGCAATGCGCTTCTCCACGGGAGCAAACAAACAACTTCGCCCATCGAAGTCGATGAAGGGCAAAACAAATCCGTTGCCACTTGGCCGGGGGGGGGCGATATCACAGAAGAGGCTACGGAGATGAGCACGGGTCCCGCCCAAATTCAGGACTCGCCCTAGCGAGCCCGCCCCTCGGATTTGTTATGGAACCATCTGGGCTTCTGGAGCTCCAAAGGCCTCCCGGAGCGTCTCTGGAGCTGCATCTCCTCCCGGCTGCTCCCAGCTGGACGAGGTTTCGAGACGCGAGTGCATCTTCTCAGGCAGGCTCACACTGTCACACCCCGTGACACCAAGACACTCGGTCACAGCATGCGAGGCCGCAGGGTCTGCCGCCCACAACCAACATATAGTGGCAACCTTCCACGGCACCTCCCGAGAGTCCTATCCCTTGGTCTACTACCGATAAACTCTTGAATACGTGGGACTAACACCATTCAAATTGGTGACCATGTCGAACCTTCCTTTCGTGGGCTTGGAAGATGGAATCACCTCACCGAAACTGGATGTCCCTCCCCTCACGGAGGAGCTTCATGGTTCACAAGAGGAAGGCATAGACGAAACTCAATCCCGCACGAAAATGAATCCAGGGGAGTCAAAGACAGTCAAATTGCTTGCAGTAAGTCAGGAATAAGGCCCGATTTCAAAGGCTCATTCCTTAACCCATGCCACCACCTGATGCAGCGAGACCTCTTGGCTACTCTCTCTCGGATGCGGATATCTACCACCGAGATCGAATTCATCGGAAATGGTCACCAGGCGGCTGGCACCTATGCCAATGTCGCAGTGGCTACGCTCGTCAATGCGGCTGATAAGGGGAACGAAGGAAAAAGGGTGGCTGTGAAAATGTTTCGATTCATTATGAGGGAGATCATGACCGAGGAAAAGTTCCTTCGCGCGAGTCTAATTTCCGGCCGCGCTGGCTTGTGTTCCTCGACATAACTGATTCGTCCTCCTCCAGGTATTTGTCAACGAGCTACGTTTGTTGGACAAGCTATCTCACCCGAACATCGCGAAGATCATCGGATTTGTAGAGGATGTTGAAAAGAGCATTGCGTGGCTGGTATTTCCCTGGGAGGACAACGGGAACCTGCGCGAATTCCTTCGCTCTGGGACTTGGGAAATCCCCGAACGAGTATCACTAGTGCGTCGAAATTGTTTAGGGCGTAGAATCGGAAGCTGACGTGGTCTAAACATTTGAGATTCGAGATGTGGCATTCGGACTGGAATATCTTCACTCTCGCCAGCCCCCCGTCTGCCACGGCGACTTGAAATCAGTGAGGATCACAACCAGCTAAAGTTTTACCACTTCTACTTATATTGGTTATCGTTTAGTTAAATATCCTCGTGAACTCGTCAAATCGCGCTGTTATCACCGACTTCGGCTCGGCACGCATTCTTCGACAAACCCAGGAACTGAACCGCGATCCATCGACCCGTGTGGCAGCTTCGGCAAGCAGTGCGTTTCCGAAGAATGGTGAACCTCTCCAATTCACGGTGACCGCGTCCGAGACCGCACTCACGTTGACGGGTCCGGCCTGCTCGCTCCGTTGGGCGCCACCCGAGGTCTTGAACGGTGAAGCCCTTGATCTGGCGGGCGATATATGGGCGCTAGGTTAGATTGTTTGGGAGGTAAGCTTACGAGCTCAGTTCGATGTGGGCTATTCTTATAACCCTTCCTTACCGGTGCCGACGTCACTCTAGGCTCTTACCGATGATTATCCATTCGGGGAACTCAAGCTGGATTTCGAAGTCACTATGAGAATTATAGAACGGCACCTTCCGTCAGTATATAGTCACGAACAACTCTCGCAAATACGGAGTCTATGCAGTCTCATGCAAAGCTGTTGGAAGCCTGAACCGAAGGAACGACCATCTGCGACGGAATGTCTTAAGACTCTTAGGTGGATCGTGAGTCAGAAATAATTACTGTGATCCTCAGGCGCTGATATTAAAATTTAAAAAGCCGAACGCCATTCCGGCGACCAAAGGCGGCGAGGCGTCCAAGTTGCGGTCTGTAGTCCTCTTACAGAAAATCGGGGAGATGCATCGCCTGCAAAATAGGCGCGAGGAAGCTTCAAAAATGTGTGAAGAAGCACTATATATTGCTCGTTCTACTGGAGATCAAACTACGGTAGCGGACCTACTGGTCCTGTCGGCGCAAAATCAGCTAGGGGTGTTCGACTATGCCAAGGCAGAGGCACCACTCACCGAAGCCTTGGCTATCTTCAACGAGATTGGGAAGGACCTCGGCCGGGCCAACGCATTGCGTGTACTTGGAGAAGTACAGCGAAGTCAACGGAAGTTTGTCGAAGCGGAGGCGTCGTTCACAGAAGCGCTTGCCATCTACAAGGGAATTGGGGATGACGGGGGCCAAGCCAACACCTTGCGTGGGCTTGGGGACGCCCAACAAGCGCAGTCCAAGAATGTCGAAGCTGAGTCGACATTTATTCAAGCGCTGGCAATCTATGAGAGCGTCGGAGATAAATTGGGACAAGCGAACGCATTGCGGGGCCTCGGGGACGTCCGCCAAAAGCGCTCCGAGTATCTTGAGGCTGAAACGGCGTACACCCAAGCCCTTGCCATCTACGAGGGTATCGGGAATGATCTTGGTCGAGTGAACGCCGCCCTAGGCCTCTCTCGAATTCGATTCCACCAAGCTCGATATCCGGAAGCCAAGGCGTTAACCAATGACACGGCAGGAATGTCAAAACGGCTCAATTATCGCTGGGGCATGGAGACATCAGAGATGCTTTTGAAGCAGATCCTTGAAGTAGAGATTCGGTCTGTCGAACTAGAACTTTCTCCGTAGCTTGGGACGGCTATGAGAGGCGCTGGATTTCGTTCCGGTCAAGATATATATCGTTCGTATGTTAGTAGCTCGTGATATGCTGCATTTATGGCACCAATATTCTGTTGAATATTTTGCGGGATTAGTGAACTCAGATATCTTCGAGTGTCCAGGCTTGATCGGTGAATGTGAGCCATGAGAAAGACCCTTAAGACCGGACCAGAGCCTGGCTCACTTGGCCCGTCGTCTTCGGGTTAAAATTGTGATTCTGGAAGCCTTTTCATCATTCGAGAAACATAAAAATAGCAGAAAAGCTCGTCAATAGCACCAAAGCTATTAGAAGCAAAACGGTCAAAACTTCAGCACCCAGGATTCCCATGTGGTCCCCCACCATGGTACTAACTGAGCGGTACAGTGCTTGACTGCGCAGATCGGACGGGATGCGGTATTTTCACTGTCCTATGGCCGAAGATGTTAGGTATATAAAATTATTCTATACGAGTCCTCTGGCTACAGAATGTCCTTGACAACTTCGGAGTGGCCCGCTCCGACATCCGGGGTCGGATGAATCGGTGCCTCGTGGCAGGCGAGCCCGCACAATTCCCCTTTTCGTACGTACGAACGCACATCGACCCATATGGGGTACTAGATGAATGAGAAGGTTGTTGTGCAGCACATTGTTGACTCGAGGTTTCAGCGTGTGTGTGGCCGGTGGGTGGTCGTCGGCAACCGTTGTGGAGAGGCACGGTAGCCTGTTAGGGCGATTGTGACGTACCAGCAGCGTTCGAGGATCCTGCCGTATGCGGGTGAGGCCATAAGTACCAGTAATGGCAAATCGCTTATCGCATTGTCTAAAATGAACGCACAAATGAGGAGAAAAGCTTTACGAGACCTCGGCGTCGTCGCGGCTGAGCACAAAAACCCTCGATGGAACAGATGAACTAGTTGCCTTGTGGTTCAGTTGCACGCGACCAATTTCAATGTTCCCTTCCAATCAAGAACTTCGGGCACTGATAAGTGCTCAGTCTAAAGTGCCGGGGCCTCAGGATGCTCGTGCGCGTGGGAGAGGGGTAAACAGCGACCGCCAAGACTCGTCCTGGAAGAAGAGCGTGATTGCTGACGCGGGGTATCTAGGACTATTTCAGCTCTGAATCCAGATACCTTTTGTCGTCGTTTAGACCACTTATTACTGTCATAGATTCAAATTGAAATCTTCTTCTGTCTTTGTCCTTGTTCTCTCGAAGAGTTTAGAATTGAATTCGTAGCCTCCTCCACTCTATGTAGTATGAGAGTTTTGCAGGGGCCGGACGTGATGTTTCACGGAGAGAATTTCACTCCGTGGTTGGCTTATCCAATAGCTGGCTGGTTGAAGTAACGTCTCATTTTGGACCGATTCGTTTGCACTCTTGGCACATGACGTCGCGCTTGATTGGATTCCACTTTGCACTCACCGAAGCCCTGACGGATCTTTGGACCATTCTGAGCTAACGCGTCTCGTAAAATGACCCACACAACTGATTTGACGTCCAGGTTGAATGTGAGCCCCAGTGCTCTCAACGCTGGAGTAGCTAAGACGACTTTGCGTCTCAAACCTGGGGTTCTTGCTATGTCACGAAGGATTCATTTTCTTAACCACTTTTCCAAACTGGCGGTTTCAAGTTGGGCTTCCTCACCAAGCCAGTTTCTCAACTATCTATTCTTCACCTGATGAGCCAGCCAATTTGACAGGAAAAGCTTTTCTTGGTCGTTATGGGGATGAGCTATATGTAGAGTCGAGGAATGGCGCTAGTGGATAGTGAAGCTTACGCTGTCACAACCCGTGACAACTCGGTCACAGCATGCGAAGCCGCAGGGTGTGCGACCGACACTGGCAAGCTTCCACAACACTTCCCGAGCGTCCCACCCTTCCTCTACTATCTAGAAGCTCTTGAAAACGTGGGACTTATAGCATTCAAACTCGGACCATGTCGAACCTTCCTTTCGCCAGCGAGGAAGATGGAAAAAGCTCACCGAAACTCGACGTCCCTCCCCTGACGGAGGAGCTTCTTACTTCACAAGAAAAGGGCATGGACGAACTCACTCACGCATGAGATTGAACCCAGGAGATTCAAATACAGGCAAATTGCTGGCAGTAAGTCAGAAATAAGGCCCGATTTCAAAGGCTCATTCCTTTACCCATGTAACCCCTGATGGAGCGAGACCTCTTGGCTACTCTGTCGAGGATGCGGATATCCACCACCGAAATCGAATTCATCGGAAATGGTTATCAGGCTGCTGGCACCTATGCAAATGTCGCAGTGGCTACGCTCGTCAGGGTGGCTGATAAGGGGAACGACTCAGGGAAAAGGGTGGCTGTGAAAATGTTTCGATTCATTATGAGGGAGGACATGACTGAGGAAAAGTTCCTTCGCGTGAGTCTAATTTTCACTGGTTTGTGCTCCTCGAAATAAAGGATTCGTCCTCTTCCAGATATTTGTCAATGAGCTGCGTTTGTTAGACAAGCTATCTCACCCCAACATCGCGAAGATCATCGGATTTGTAGAGGATGTCGAAAAGAGCATTGCGTGGCTGATATTTCCCTGGGAGGACAATGGGAACCTTCGCGAATTCCTTCGCTCTGGGACTTGGGAGATCCCCGAACGAGTATCGCTAGTGCGTCAGAATCGTTTTGGGCACAGAATCGGAAGCTGAAGGTCTAAAGTATTTTAGATTCTAGATGTGGCATCCGGACTCGAGTATCTTCACTCTCGCCAGCCTCCCGTCTGTCATGGCGACTTGAAATCAGTGAGCATCACGAGCAGCTAACGCTCTATCACCTCTCCTTATATTGGTTATCGGGTAGTTAAACATCCTCGTGAACTCTTCAAATCGCGCTGTCATTACCGACTTCGGCTCGGCACGCATTCTTCGACAGACCCAGGAACTGAACCCCGATGCAGGGACTCGTTTGGAAGCTTTGGCGAGCAGTGCGTTCCCGAAGAACAGTGGTCCTCCCCAATTCACAGTGACCGCATCCGAGACCGCGCTCACGTTGACAGGTCCGGCCTGCTCGCTTCGTTGGGCACCACCCGAGGTCTTGAATGGAGAAGCGCTTGATCTGGCTGGAGACATATGGGCGCTAGGTTGGATCGCTTGGGAGGTGAGCTTGCGAGCTCAATTCGATGCGAGCCATCTTTATAACCCATGCCGGCGTCACCCTAGGCTCTTACCGACGATTACCCATTCGGGGAACTCAAGTTGGATTTCGAAGTCACTATGAGAATTATAGAAGGGCGCCTTCCGTCAATATACGGTCACGACCAACTCTCGCAAGTACGCAGTCTATGTAGTCTCATGCAAAGCTGTTGGAAACCTGAACCGAAGGAACGCCCATCTGCGACCGAGTGCCTTAAGACTCTTAGGTGGATCGTAAGTCAGATACAGGAATGGTGATACTAAGGTGATGATATTCACTTGTAACAGCCGAACGCAATTCCGACGACGAACGGCGGTGAGGAGTCCAAGTTGCAGTCCGTAGTTCTCTTACGGCAAATCGGGGACATGCATCGCGTGCAAAATAGGCACGAGGAAGCTTCAAAAATGTATGAAGAAGGATTATCCATTGCTCGATCGACTGGAGATCAAACTATGGTAGCAAACCTACTGGTCGAGTTGGCGCGAAATCAGCGAGGGCGGTTCGACTCTGTTAACGTTGCCAAGGCAGAAGCACTCGTCACCGAAGCCCTGACTATCTTCAAGAGGATTGGGGATGACCTGGGCCGAGCGAGCGCGTTGCGTATACTTGGACATTTTCAGGTAGCTCAACTGAAGTACGCTGAAGCGGAGGCGTCGTTCACAGAAGCCCTAGCAATCTACAGGAGGACCGGGAATGACACCCTGGGCCAAGCCAGCACCTTGTTCGCGCTTGGGAATGCCCAGAGAGTTCAGTCCACGAATCTCGAGGCTGAGTCGTCATTTATGCAAGCGCTGGCCATTTATGAGCGCCTCGGAAATCAGCTGGGACGAGCGAACGCGTTGCAGATGCTCGGGGACGTCCGCCAAGCGCGCTCTGAGGATGTTGAGGCCGAAACGGTGTACAGCCAAGCGCTGACAATCTACGAGAGTATCGGGAATGATCGTGGTCGAGTGAACTCTGCGATAGGTCTCTCTCAGCTCCGATTCCGCCAAGCTCGATATGGGGAAGCCAAGGCCTTGATCAATGGCACGGCAGGAATATCGGAACGACTCAATTATACCTGGGCTATAAAAATATCGAAAATGCTCTTGGAGCGGATCCTTGAAGCGGGGAGACGGTCTGTCGAGCCATAATTTTCTTTGTAGCCTTCGCTGTTTGTGAGAGGCGCCGAATTTCGCTCCGATCAAGACATGTGTTTTGTGTGTTGATAGCTCATAGTATGCTGTACCTAAGGCACCCATAGGATGGATATTCTACGTAATTAGCCAGCCTAGATGTTTTCGAGTGTCCGTGGCCGGGAAGACGCGGTGAGTACATATGAGCGACTGCTGGAAGACCCTTAAAGCGAGACCACGGTCTGGGCAGGTAGGACCTCCTAGGTTCCTTGGCCCCTTCCAGTTAGAGTTGTGATTGGGCAATGCCTTTCCTCATTCTAAAACACAAGAATATCACAGAAAGAGATAATATACCCAAAAATGAGTAAAAGCTCAAAGGCAAAAACTTCAGCACCCAGGATTCCCATGTGGTCCCCCACCATGGTACTAACTGAGCGGTACAGTGCTTGACTGCGCAGATCGGACGGGATGCGGTATTTTCACTGTCCTATGGCCGAAGATGTTAGGAATGTACAGTTATATTATATACGTCCTTTGGCTACAGAATGTCCTTGACAACTTCGGAGTGGCCCGCTCCGACATCCGGGGTCGGATATATCGAACGCCTCGTGGGCAAGCCCGCACAATTCCCCTTTTCGTACGTACGAACGCACATCGACCCGCATGGGGTAGATGAATGAGAAGGTCGTTGGGCACCACACCGTTGACTCGAGGTTTCAGCGTGTGTGTGGCGGATGGGTGGTCGTCGGCTACCGGTGTGAAGAGGCACGATAGCCTGTTAGGGCGATTCTGACGTACCAGCGGCGTTCGAGGATCCTGCCCTATGCGGGTAAGGCCTTAATTACTGGTAAGGGCAAATCGCTTATCGCAATGCCTGAGATGAACGCACGATTGAGGGTCTTCTAGGGGAGAAAAGCTCTACAACTCACGAGACCTTCGGCGTTGGCGCGACTGAGAACAATTGGTGCAAATGCCAAAGGGGCTTAACCATCGATGGAACAGATGAGTTGCCTTGTGGTGTAGCTGCACGCGACCTAGTTCAAAGTTCCCTTCTAACCAAGAACATCGGGCACAGATAAGTCCTCAGGCTAAAGTGCCGGGGCCTCGGAATGCCAGTGCGCGTGGGAGAGGAGTAAACAGAGAGCGCAAGACCCAGTCCCGTTGTACGTGTTCCAATTCGTCAGGTCCAGTCCCGACCCTGGCTGGCCCTTGCACTTATAACCACACCCAGCACCCAAAATTCACGAGCTTCTGCATCATTTTTCTCTCCCCCCCTTCCATCCCATCCTGCCCCCCTTCCGTCTCGTCCGTGTCGGGTGAGCTTCAACGCAACGAAAGTAACGAATGGCGAGCGTCTCCTTCAACGAAGACGGCTTGCGGAACAGAAAGGCGGCGGCAGCGGCATCGGCCGACGCCAGTCCAGCTCAAAATCGCCTGAAGCCCGCTGAGGAAGTCGTTTGGGGCAAGACCCCCTCTGGACAAGGTACGTGTCTTACACCTCCTAGCATCAGTCGGTCCAGAATCTAACTACCGTTCATTTTTACCGTTTAGTCTTTCGAGTGCCTACGACCCATGACGTTATTACGGCCCTATTCAACCCTCTACAACCAAAATCCCACATCGACCTCGTCAACCTCGCATTACTGGGTCTTCAAATAGTCATCTTTTTCGCTTTCCCCAAATCTTTCACTCGCCCCTTTTTCTTCCTGTACTTTGCGTTCTGGCGAGCTGCATACGACGCCGGCTTGGGCTGGGTCTTGACGAAGCAGTCCAAAAAGAAATGGATCGTTCGTGAAGTGCAACGGCGCGGTTGGCTCGACTCGGAGAGACGCCCCAAAGTGCGGGAATGGATCAAGAACGAGCTTAGCATGAAGATGGACGCGGACTATAACTTTGATGTGAGTTCGTCGGTCTTAAACGGCGAAAGAGAGGGAGCTGACACGCTGCCTCTTCGCCCCCATGCTGAATAGGACCTTCCACTCGAGTACAACACCTGGCTCTTATTCCGTCAGCTAGTCGACGTCATCCTCATCAAGTATGTGGCTTGAACGGGGAACCCTTGTCTAACCCAATGCTGACCACTTGGACCTTGCTTTTGCACAGTGACTTCCTCTCCTACGTCATGTTCGCCTTCTCCTGCTTCCGAGTCCCAACCGACCTCTCCATGTTCACCCACATCCTCCGCTGGGTCAGCGGAATCGTCCTCATCGCGTTCAACTTGTGGGTCAAAACCGAAGCCCACCACATCGTCAAGGACTATGGCTGGTACTGGGGCGACGTCTTCTTCGAGCGCGGCGGGCTCGTCTTTGACGGCGTATTCGAAATGGCGCCTCACCCCATGTACAGCGTCGGCTACGCCGGTTACTACGGCCTCTCGCTGATCGTCGGAAGTTATCCGGTGTTGTTCGCCAGCTTGGCTGCTCATGCGGCTCAGTTTGGGTTCCTTAATTTCTTCGAGAATCCTCGTAAGCGCCCCCTACGAACTTCGGTCTTTCCTTTTGTTGTTGCGAATCAGCTGACCGTGCTTCCCCCCCGCCCCTCGGCCCGTAGATATCGAGCGCACCTACGGTCAGAAGAAGCCCATCGCGGTTCGCACTCCGCTCACACACGGTCGGACCGTCTCTCAAAGCAGCAAGTTCGTTCCGGACGACGCAGCCTCCGCTTCGAGCCCATCCTCCGTCCAACCGGGCGCCCGCTCCTCACCGCCGAGCCCCGTCCGAAATCGTCAACGTGCCCATCGCTCCTCGCTCTCAGTCTCCTCGAGCGTCGACGGCTCCACTCCAGCTGCCACCGACGCCGAAACCGTCACCGAGACCGACTACGACGCGGAGGATGAACTGGCTACCGCTCCTTCGGAACGATCGCTCACGCCCCGAACGCAGACGAAGAAGGAATCTGCG
Organism: Tulasnella calospora MUT 4182; assembly: GCA_000827465.1. NCBI lineage: Eukaryota > Fungi > Basidiomycota > Agaricomycetes > Cantharellales > Tulasnellaceae > Tulasnella > Tulasnella calospora. Next base: position 21,929 of record KN823342.1, read on the forward strand.
GCTGTGACGTTGCATGATTTGAACACCAAGTATTTCAGGAAGGATATGTTGGGTTTGTTCAATATTGATCTTCTGAGGTGAGGGATAAGCTCACGCGGGAAGGTTGCCTTTTTAACTAACGCCTGCGGGACACATTCCTCTCTACTCATTAGGGCATCGGACCTTCAAATCGTCTTACTCGTCGGATATTCGATCGTCTTCGCTTTGCTGGGAACATTGTCCCCGTCGACCATGCTCGCCATTCATTTCGTCCATGCTTTGGTGTGGAGGTTCATCCATTCGTTTGGATTGGGTCTTCTACTCAAGGCGCAAAGTGACAGCAAGTACATGGTCAGGCATTTCATGAAGCATTATTATTACCCACCTACGGCCACTACGGGAGCGGTTGAAGAGGCTTTCGCGAACTGGAAGGCGATTTACAACATGAGCTCGTGCATGATCTATGGTTAGCCATAAGAGGCCCGATACTTGTGGGTGGCTATAAGTTGCTGACGGTTTGTGGGTTTGTCTAGTGTCCTTCATTGGACTGGCTTGGAAGACGTACTCGATCCCGACCGACTGGACCGTCGGCGTTGAGTTGTTGAGGCATACGTTGGGCTTCGTGAGTCCAATATTCCTTATGCCCTTGTTCTATTCCCTAGCGCTAAACGAACTATTTATCTGCACAGATCCTCGTTAGTCTTCACATCTGGGCAGCAAACGAATCTTACGAGGTTCTCGGTCCCTTCGGTAGGTTTCTGTTTTTGAATTCAGCCTATTCGTTGCAATTGCTGACCTGACCATACATTGACCTTCCGCAGGCTGGTTCTTCGGCGACTTCTTCATCGAGGATTACCCCGCTCAGCTGGAATACACGGTTCGTGCTGGCTTCGCGGTCCAGGATATAACTGCTAACGTCCTGCCGAATGACAGGGAATCTATCGCTTCCTCAATAACCCAGACCGGATGATGGGTGGATCAACCTTCTTCGGCCTGTCCCTCATCAGCGGAAGCAAGCTGGCGTTCACTGTCGCCGTCATTTCGCAATTGTCCAGCTGGTGGTTCCTCAGCAATGTTGAAGAGTAAGGATGTCTTCAATTAGCGCGTCATGCTAGAAATCGGGCCGTGCGTTGCTGACTTTGGCCGGTGGAACTTGTTAAACATAGCCCGCATATGCTCAAGGTGTACGGTGATTCGATGAGAAAGGAGGCCGGTCTCACCAAGACGATCAAGAACGCCGCGATGAAGAACGCGAAGCTCCTCAACCTCGAGAAAGTCTCCGAGACTCCGTACGCCAAGGTCGCTCAAGAGTTTGGTGGAACGGTTGGAAAGGTGTACGTGGAGACCGTAGGAGTTGTCAACGATTTCCTCGCAGAATGTGAGAGCGCCAATCCATCATTTTGGGGGTGGATGTATTTTCTCACTCGCTGACTCTCTGTAGCTGCCCCTCGTGTCTCGGAAGTCGTCCAAGGTGCTGGAGCTTTACTTCGGCATAGAGGGGAGATGTTTGTCATCCCGTAAGTTGACTCGATCGGCCGGCTTCGCCCTTGCTCTCCTCCCTATGAGTCTGACTGGGAACCGATGTGCGTTTCTAGGCAACTCGCGAAAGACCTTGCCTCATACGATTCCTCCAAATA
>KN823346.1:0-33621 GCA_000827465.1 Tulasnella calospora MUT 4182
CCCCAGACAACCCGTCCACCGGCTTCCCACCTTCGGCCCTCATCTTATAGAAGGGATACATCGGAAGATTTCATGTACTAGGACGAGGGCTTAAGCCGTGTAATTTAAACTTCACTAGCTCGTCCCTAATCGCCACCTTAGGACGGTGAGCCCCCCTGAGTGAGGCGGCTGGGTCACCAATCCCGGGTAAAAGTGGTTGATCCGGAAATTTTTCCTGTTGCTGTTTGTATGGGAAGGCCGCGTGATTGTCTATACAGCGTTCCCTCGTGGCAAACTGAACGGATATGGGGCCGTGGGAACTCGCCACATTCGGTAGGGGAACCTCCCAGCTGCCCTCATTGCAATCGGATCGAAGTACCATCACCAGACCAATCGAAGACTCCCCTATCCGGCTTGTTATTACATTAGTCTGAGATTCGAACAACTCTCATCATGACCAATTCCCATGTTGGAGTTGGACCACTTCCCCGACCCCGAAATTTTCTTAATCGCAACAAGGGAGAAATCGACGCGGAACCTCAGTTCAGAACATCACCAGATGACGTTGGTCAACACGTCCACCTCGGACTTAGTGGTGGGCCGAAGGCCCTATGCTCATCGCCGCACCTCGAGATATCTAAATGGCTTAGCCATGGTACCCTCCGGCGATCACGCGTCCAGCAGTGAACCACCAAGAGGGCCGCCTTGATGAGAAATATCCACTGAGGCGAGCCATTTTGCACTCGAGTACTGCGATAGAGCATATGCATCACTGCGGCGTACGATTTTAGTAGAGGTATTTATGTGGGATGTTGCGACTGCGTGGTGAGACGACTGGCGTCAAGAAACTGAACTCATCCCCCTAACTTGCGCCGTCGCACTTGCGATAACTTTAATCGGGCGTCAAGCCCAAAATCTGAGTTCTCCCCTCTCAGTGTTTGTCAGTTCGGTCAAGCTTGACCTTCTAACACTGCGAAGCCAGGAGACCCACGTCCGACGACACCGAAAATCCAAGATAACGAGTCAAATAGGCCAAAAAAAATGTATCAAAAGGAAAAACTGAAGGATAAAACAACTTTGAAACTTCTACCTCCGATCGCATTGCGGAAGCAACTTCTGTATAGGTCGTCCAAAGTTCTCCAAATATCGTTCTCTCCAACAACAAAATTGATCGAGCCTCTCATGATCGAGGGGCCACGGCCGAAATGGTTTGTGTTCGCACAATTGCTCCATGCAGGATCCGGGCTGGAGGAGATGCTTCACTATCGCTTCCACATTCTCCACCACTTGGAGTTTGTATAGGTACCACTCTTCCGGTGACGAAACCTCTAATAGCCAGAACCTGTGTTCTTCCTCCAATGCTTCGGGTAACGCTTTGATCTCGATAACCTCGTAATAGCCATGACTCCAACTGAAAAGACGTAGCTCGTCTGTCGAGAACAGGACGGTCCTGGCCCAACCCTCTTGTTCCGATGAGCGGGAGCTTGCGGAAATGCCGTCGGATCCTTGATAACCACGTCGTATTGGAATGTGGGCAACTTCTTGTATGAACCACGGGGTGCTCCCATAATATTGGACTTGATTCTTGTATGGGAAGTACTTGTCGACTTCGTCTGACCATCCAGGGGCTGGTTCATGAGGCTTATCGGAGGGCGGATTAGGACCGAATGGCGCAGGTCGTGGCATGGTGAGCGGCCAGCGAAATGGCTCTGGATTAGGGTCGGGAAGACCCTTGGCTGTCTCGGGCTAAACGAGCAGAGTGCATTAGGATTCGGTGAAGGGCATGAGTAAAAATTGCTTGAAGAGACGTACGGTTTCGAATGCGAACCCCTTGGGCAACTGGTACCCAGGCGCCCCGTAATCGGGATATGTCGTCGCATCCATCACCCAGATTCGACCCGAGGCCATGGCTGCAGCGCATACCCCAGTCTTCTCGTCGAAATCCAGAAGGAGAGGTATATCAGACAATCGGCCAGGAATCACCCAAACCGCTATGTCGTTACGAGAGGTGGTGCCATACAGGTTGCGCGTTCTCGGCCCCTTGACCGTGAAGGAAACCGTAAGGAAGGTGCTGGAGAGTGTGGCAAGCCGTTGTCCCGACGGGCCCCATACAACGTGAAACATATTCCGACTTGGGTCCGCCATATTCTTCAATGGCTCGGCAGCAAATTGTGTTTCGGAAGGTGACGATGACGCAGACGTGTCCTCCCTTCGCAACGGAGTGGCCACTACACCATAGCACCCACTGATCCTTGCCGATATCAAGACAATTGCATCTGGGTCTGTAGTTAGGAGAGGATTCGGTTCGCGAAGAATAGTAAGCCGATGGATGGGGTAGGCAATTTCAGGATAAACAATCGATTGATACGGAACCATCTCCGATATAGTTGATTTGTTCGATTGGCCTTGAAGTATCGATGTGATCTTCGGCATTGAGTATAGGTCTAGGGTGTATGTCCTGGCTACGGCAACAACATCTTCTCGAACAAGGATATCGTGTGCCTCATTGAGCTATTAGAACCAGAGCACTATTAGAGACCGTTCGGCGCAAAGACAATGGTTCAATTACCTGGAACGCGTCATCATCAGTGATTGTGTCCAGGCTGGACTCGCTAGACGAGTCGGAGATATCGTTCCATTCATAGGTGCCCCAGCGCAGTTCCACAGCATAGTTTCGTTTCACGTCTTTGACGAAGCCCGTTACCGCACGGCCGATGGAGCGAGAAAATACGTAAATCGATCCACTTTGATCCAAAATACCGGAAAACCCGGAAAAAGCTTCCCAGGAAACGATCTTGGGGGAAAATGTAACGCAATCGCAGTGGATGTGCAAGCTTAGGAGAAACGTGTACGTGATGTAGGAGCTATCAAACGGGGTGAGTCTGTTTAGAATCTCCCAGATGCAGATTAGTAGAGAGAAACCTGCCTGGTAGAAATATGTATTTTAACAGAGTGGCGGTTGTCATCTTGTTCAACTACAGCCCCATCAACCGCACCCCTGATGGCGGGACACGCAATCAGCATGTTTCCGACACTGTGATCTACAACATCCCAAAGTTGGATCGAGAATCCCTTCATCTGGACGAGGAGCCAGCGGGAATGTATGAGCTTCATCCATAGGACGGAGTTTGGTGGGGCCGAGATGCTGGGTGGGGGCATTTCTGCGAATGGCGTAGATCCAACAGAGGCAACTGCGCTCGCTTGCGATTCTAACAAACGCATTTTCTCCTTCGCATACTCTGGTGACTCTCTCGTGGATTTCTTAACGTTTGTCTTGCTTTGAGCCGCCGCATGAAATCTCAAAGGGAATTCGGGTTTGCCAGGGGAGGGAGGGCCCATGGCGTTTTGTACCAACAAGTTAGACTTCGCGGCCTACGAGAGCTTTGTAAGCGATAAAATAATAGTGGCACGAACTCCGCGAATACCTCTGTCGATGATCCGCTGACTAAGTGACCTGACGCGGGTGTAGGTAACGAAATCTCTATTTCGTCTCCTCGAGGATCGAGTTTTTGCCGTGAGTATGAATCGAAAGGGCCAGGTAGGAAAGGGAGACTGTCAATCGAGTTCATCCCTAGTCGAAGAACGGACGGATGAACTGCGAGGTGGTTTGTGGTTGAAGCTTGCAGTCCACAACCAATGAAATCCCACGGTTTGGAGCGGAGTTGACGCCTCACGCTTGACAAGGCGCGCTACTCTGGCCCATTCCAACTTTGACCAACTATACTAGCTCCAGGTTTGATCATTTCTTCTGAGTAAAACCTGTCGCTTACAACTAAGAGTCCTAATTTCTATGTTTTGGAACCCTAGTGCAAGACAGAACGCCCATTCCCGGGGGGAAACGTACGCCCGGAGCCGAACACGCCAAACCACACGAACGATAAAGTGGAAACTGCTCGTAGAACGCTACTAAACTCGATCAAAGCCACTAAGAGTCCTCCAGATCCCCATGGCGATGATGGCGTCGCCCAATCCGCCAACGTCCTCGCCCCAGGAGCCTGTCTTGGGGGACGAGGATCTCTTCTCTAATGAAACAGAATACACCTACAATTTGTCACTTCACGATTCTCGGTCTTTAAAAGTCAAAGATGTAGGATTTTTATTCTGTTCACACCGAATTCTTCGAGGGGGCTGATCCACGTTTCGTACTAAAGTTTTATGGGACCTTCCGCCGAATTGCCTTGAATCAAAAAATCCTCCATATTACATCATACAAATCTGTGGATCTTCTTCGTGCTATCATTCCTTTGTTGTAAGTTGTGCAACCACGAGCATCTGGAAGAATAACTGAAATTAGCACCAGCCACTTGATACGAGGCAATGAGTGCAATCAAAACATACAAGATGCTATAGAGGATATAGAAATTAGGATGATTGGTAGCGATAATGTGGCAATAAGAAGCCGTTGCGGTGCTATAGGTAAGATTCCCGAGAATTTTCACGTCTTCTGCTGGTATGGAAAAAATAGGCTAACTTCAGCCCATCTCCAGTCCAATTAATGAGTATGGCTACTAATCTCCTTAAAAATCCACAAGAATCTACAGCCGGTTCCCGAGACTGGCTCTGGTTCATCGAGAAGGGTGCTATTTTCTCAACGGTAGCCAACCGCGTCGCCCGCGAATGCAGGAGGATTTTCTCAACTCCCTTTACTCTCAGCCTGCTGTGGCTAGACGAGAACGATCTAACTCTCAAGCCAGAGTTTGCAGACCAGAATATATTTTCGGACAGTGTTTGGATGGTGGCGGGAATAACGATTGGCGCTATCATCCAGGAGGAAGACGTCAACAGGAGGGGGAAAAAATCAAGAGACCACGGTGAAGAACTTCCCGACATAGGACTCAAGTACAAAGTGAAGGATCAATACAGGAAGGAGATTTCAAAGTGCATCGTACCGATATTGGAATCGGATGTCATTTCAGCCGCTGGGGACACCGTTGAAGCCTGGATTGCACAACACAAGGCTTTGAAGCAAGGAAAAAACCTCGGCTGCTGTGCGGAAACAGTACCGTTCCTCGGGTGAGTCCCCTTTTCCTCAATATCACGCCTTATCGGCAACGTTGACTCCTCTTTCAGTATTTTTCCAGGAATGGATCACACTTCCGAAGGCCGACAATTATTCACATGTGCATTTGGTGTCGCTGGGGTTTACGAAGAGAAACCGCTTGACCTGTCTCCCTTGTCCGACGCTGAATATCGCAAATTCGTTCTTGATCTATATCGGACGACCTCAAAAGAGCCCTGTAATAGTTGCCGAAAAGTATTCAAGGACTCCAAGCAACTTTTCCGGACAATAAAGACAGAGCTAGGGCCAGATGGGAATATCGTGCTCGGTATGTCGCCCAATAAGCTTGAGCCGCACAAGGATTAATCGTTTGTTTGGGCATTTCAGTCGACATGCCAGTAGCCCAGCCTCTGCTCCTCTAGAAATAAACCCGACTGCCCTATATAGAATCCTTCGTATCGTCTCTTTGATGCTCTATGTCACGTTTTGGAAATAAGAGCTTGCTTTCTTGCTTCTGTATATGATCATCGGCCAAGCACAGCCTCGATTCAGATTGAGATTGGGACTGGCAACTCGAGGGTTGTACAAATACGTGCACGCACCCCAGTCCTCCTTAATATTCTGGGGAGATTTAGAGCTTGGACTTCGTCACTCGTACAGGAGGATTGTACTCCATAAATCATCACTGGAATGGAGGTTCCATAACTGCGGCCTTTATGAATGATCCAAGCATTCCAGGTGGCCAGCATTTCAAGACGAGCGGAGAACAGTCCCAAACCTGTCATCAATGGCAACTAGTGACGCTAACGATACAGAGGGCCTATCAAATGCTGAAGACAAGAAACGTATGTCGGGCGATCACACGCTTCCATGGAACGTAGGAATTCAGGACAAAGCGTCGGCAAGTGGGGTGACAAAGACAAGTGAAAAGGCGATACGAGATGGGTGAAGCCAATGAAAGCGATGGAATTTACTTTTCTAGTGATTATGAGTGAGGTTTTGAGAAAAGGTGGATAGGTTGCAGGTTTATATTGTGTTAGACGAGTCGGTTGACCCCAGATAGAAATGGTGCAAGAAACGGAAGTGAAACGCAAACAAGGATTATGAGAAGGTGGAGTCAAAGAGAGTCCGAAAGAGCAAAAGAGGACATCAACGGATCAGGAGGGGTACACGACGGTGCAGCGAGGTGGGAACTGGGTGGAGGCTAGATTGATTGAACGTGGCTAGCGACTAGTGATCAGTAGAAGACGAACCGCGGTAGATAAAAACAAACCAACTCACCATCTAGCAAGGGTGTGAGACACCAAGATTATTGGAGAAGGATTGAGCGAGAAATCACCCCATCCACTTGAAGCACAACTCGACCCGACCCGACAGCAGCTCTACCGGTCGAGCTTGTTCTACCACCGCTACTCCTAGTTCTGGTGGTAGTCGGTATAAATAACTTCGACTTCAGCAACGGTAGATCTGGAGACCCAATCGGCGTCAGTGGGTTTTGGACTTTACCTCCCGCTGTTCTTCCCTGGTGGTTCCTCGCAGCCACTCTCGTTGAGGGGATACCGATGGGGAGCCGAAGCCTCAAAAGAATATGGAAGGTCGTTCGTAAGCATAAACGGAGCTTGATGCTGGCCTATAAAAGGGGTGGGGTGTTTCGAGAGGTCCGAGGCAGATGGGAGTGAGGTAATCGATCTAGTCGCGCCTGCCGACGAGAAGGTATGAGGGAAGCTATCTAAACAGCCTGCAGTGGGATATCTCAGCCTCGCTGGTTTGTAGAAAATGGGGCGTTGGTAGATCAACGGGCCAAGAAAGGGTAGATGAGAGCTAGGATCCACCGAGACTGAGGAGTCGAAGGCTGTCGTAAACTTGAACCCCTTGCGCCTTTCCTGCAGGATCAGAGAAGGTTGGTCGGTCGGGAAACTGCCTCGCTGAGTCTGTCCGGCACCTTCTCCAGATTGCAGGGTGGGCTCCGTCAACCCTTAGATTGGGGCGGGTTTGAGCTGCTTCCGCGGTCCTTTGTCCTCGCTGGCCCCACCTCCGTCAAGATGGCAATCTGCTCTTCAGCCAGTTTCCCGCGGCAGGCAGCAGCAGCCGGATTCGGTAGGTCGGCTGATGATGGTTCAAAGCTAGAGCTTCGTAACGATGGGTTGCAGGAGCCGTTCCTCGTTGTCGATGGCATTGAGCACGGTAGGGGTCAACAGACGGGGTATCTTTGTTCGGCGGACGTGTAGGGACGATCATGGATGATCAATTGAAGTAAACTGGCTCTATACCCCGTTTTTGGTCGAAGGGAAGACCACTGGGGTGCGTCAATGGATCGAAGCAGAGATGGAGGTGGACGAGTTCCAGTCAGTCCATGTACTGGGGATGAGACGGCAACGAATAGTGGATCGAGACCCCGTATCGGCTCGGCGGGAGTTTCCTTCTTGACCCTACTAGCACCTCCATGTCAACAACCCTTGTTGAACAAGCAAAAGGAAAGCGACCTTTCCCCGAAGAGCGTTTGGCCAACTTCAACTTGCTGCCGTGTGCGGTGTACACATCCTCCCCCGCCGCCACAGTCCTAACTTTCTTCGAACTTGGACCACCACCGGAGTTTGACGCTTGCAGGGTCCCTTCGTCGCCATATTTGCACCGATACGAAAGATTATCGTCGCTGTTACTACTCTCCGGACGAGTTTTGGGTTCCGTGGTTGCGATCGTTTGTGGATTTACTCCGTCGGGAGTTTTTGCCGCCATTTTCGTCACTTCCTCTCTTTTCCTCACGCTTGCACTTGCACTCGGTGAAGCCTCTGTGAGAACCACGGTTCCAGGTGGTGGGATGGTAAATAGATCGCTCATACGAAGGACGAAGAATGGTGGAGCGGAAAATGATATTCCAAGCACTCCGATGACGGCTCCACCAAGGGCCGTGTTTGCACCAGTCTCAAGGCCTGTTGATGTTGAGAAAGCTGCACCTTCTACGGATGATGGTCTTGGGAGCGACTGGAAAGGTGGGCCTGGCTGGAGTGTGCGGGAGGGTTGGTTGACGCTGAGCTAGGATGCGAAGAGGAAGCTTGGTAACGCAGAAGAGCTTGCAAGTGGGAGTTGCCCGACGACGATGGAGGGAGGCAGGTGTTAGAGGCTGGGTGGTCGTCTGCTTTTGGGTGGGGACGTTGAACTTTAGGACACTGGCACGGGCCTAACCGGTGGCAATTGTTGACGATGGAAGAGTGTAAATCATCCGATCCACGTCCAACAGCTCCTCGACCTCGGTCGAGAGAGCCTGAATTTCGAACGCACCTTAGCGTTACTTCGACAATCCGAATTTGGACTTCGCATATCCCTCTGGCGAACGGAATGCCAGTGCGTGTTGTGTCAAGCCTAGGTCAAGAAATCGATAGGCCAGTGGAAGACCAGCCGCGACCCGGCCAGCGAGAGGCCGGAGAGGATACGAGGAATGAGCTGGAGAAGGTCGAAGAGTGGTTTATGGTGCAGAAGGCGGGAAGGAGAGAGAGCCGAGGCTGAGGCTGAGGCTGAGGTTGAGCTGGGCTGACCGCGGTATTGAGCGACCTTGGAGACCAGGAGTAGTCCTCGACAACGCTTGCTGGAGGGGGAGAGGAGGGCGTAGTCGAGATTGAGATGGAACGACGCTTGCCCGTGTATGCAATAGATTCCTAATTGGGACTCTTGGCTTCGGCGACCCAAGCCACGGTCAACACCCCCCTGCACCGGCTTCCCATCGGTCCTCCGTCGTATTCCAGAACCGATGACCATTTTATTCCCTGATTCCGGAACCTCGGGTTTAATGGATCTTGGTTTCGGACCACAACGTCCCGAACCCTCCATTTGAGGGTCCGGAAGACGGTTAACAGTCCCCCAGGAGGAGGTAGCCCCACGTCGTGTAAAATTTGCAGTGAAGCTTGTTTTTGACGCGGCGATCTTTCTTCCCGACGCCAGCTACTTGCTGGGGAGTCACGCCATGCATGTGGGGGTTGTCCAGACGGAAGTTCTCTTGTGGCTGGTAATCCGGGCAAACCAATCCGAGATCGTGGGAATGCGCCACCTGAGACCTTGCACCCACTGAGCGCAATTATCAGCAGACGCCAGAAAGCGCACAAAAGCATTCACCTGGAAGTGATAAAACCCAGCCCAAAAGTGATGTCCACCAGCTTAGTGCAAAGGCGAACAGGAGGGCAAACGGGAACAGCGCGCTACCGTTCCACAACACAGGGAATTCCTTTGTAGGTCCTTTAGCCGTAAAGATCACGGAGAGGAAGGTATCACAGAGCGAAGCGAAGCGTTGCCGCGACGGGCCCATACGATGCAAAACGATTGCAGACCCGGATCCGCCATACCAATCAATTGTTCACCAAGAAATAATGGCATGGAACATGAGGACGAGGAAGGCGTATTACTACTGCGCGAAGGAGTGGCTGCAATACCGTAGCACCCCTCGACGTCCGTCGACATCACGACGATTGCATCTGAACTTGTAAACAACCGCGAAGTTGGTTCGTGAAGGATGGTAGCCTGGCACAGGGGCCATCTAGTACAGGATAAACAAGCGATTGGCATGGAGGAGTATCCAGCATTTTTGGTCAATTCGATTGGCTTTGGAGAAGCGATATGATCTTGGACGTTGAGTATAGATACAAGGTTTAGGTCCTAGCTACAGAAAAACCATCCTTCCGTATAATGGCGTCGATTACTTCGTTTTTGAGCTGCCAATTCAGAACCGAGTCGCTGTGCTTGATGGATTGGTCGACATCGGTGTGGACCAAATATGGTAAAATGTACAGGAAACGGAGCTGAAAGACAGGATGTGGATGTACGAAAGCAAATAAAAGGATGTGAAAGAAGCGAGCAAGAGACACGGAAAAGAAAGGGATTAGGAGGGGTGTAAAATGGAGCAACGAAAAGTGTCAAGGGTGAGTGGGAATGAGCGAGCCTGGGTAGCAATGAAGTGAGTAATTAGAGGACGTACCAATCGGTGGCAAAGAAAATCAACGCACAATAGGAGGCGAAATGAATGAGAAAGCGCCAAGATTTCCGAGGGAGGAACTACAGCGGACCTCCCAACTCACTTGAAGGACGATCCGGACCCAGCGTCAGCTCCACCCGTCGAGCTCGTCCCATCACCGCTACTCCCCGTTCCGGTAGTAGTCGGATCAGAGAACGTTCAGCAGCGATAGACCTGGAGACGATATCGACGTCATGGGAACTTGAAGTTCATCTCCCGCACCCGTGTTGGTCGGTGCAGGTTCGCCCGAGACTGTTCTAGACTAGAGTCGCAAGTTGTTGGTAACTCCGTTGCCAGTATCGTTGATCTGAGGCACATCGGACTGCTGGTGATGAGATCTAACTTCCGCTCCGGTCATCAGTGCATGAGCTTCCAGCCCTTGCAGCGTCGTACGAGCTCGAATTGGGCTTGTGCAGCTTCCGAGGACCACCTGCAGCAGGAGGGGCGCCACCCAAGGACGATACGATTGCCATCGCTCTCGCAGCTTCCAAGATCGACGTGCTAGGTGCTCTTCTCCTGTGGTGGCTCCTTGCCGCCGTTCTCGTCACTGGGATGTCGATGGGAGCCGAAGCTTCAAACGACGACGGAAGGTCGTTCGTAAGCATAAACGGATTTTGATGCTCATACGGTGAGGGCGTGCTCTGATTTGAAGGTCTGAAGCGGAGGGGAGCGAACCGATCGATAGGCTCGCATCGGCCAACGAGATTGTATGCGGGAAGCTTTCCAACAGAGCTACAGTTGGGCCGAGCAGTCGTGCTGGTCTATCGAAAGCGGGGTGTTGGTAAATCACCGGGCGAGGGATGGGTACAGGTGATCCAGGACCGGTCGAGACTGAGGAATCGACGACCGTCGTAAACTTGAAATCTTTCCGTCTCTCCTGGTGCATCAAAGGCGGAGCATTCGACTCGGAGGTGAGGCTTCTTCCTCTCGGGGTCTGTCCGGCGTCTCCTCGAGATTGCGGGGTGGGCGTCATCGATCCGGGGAGTTTTTGCCGCCATTTTCGTCACTTCCTCTCTTTTCCTCACGCTTGCACTTGAACACCGTCCAAAAACGCGTTTCGGCCTGCAAACTCTGGCTTGAGAGTTATGGCGCTCTCGTTGATCCACAGCATGCTCAACGTCACGGGAGCCAAGAACAACACCGTGCATTTCTCGGCGATGCGGTTCACCACCGTTGAGAATATGGCGCCCTTCTCAATAAACCAGCGCCAGTCTCGAGGACCGGCTGCAGATTATTGAGAATTTGGTATGAGATTACTAGCCAGAGTCATTAATTGGACTGACGATGGACTGAAGTTAGCTTAGTTTCTCCTCATCAGCAGGACGTGAAACCCCCGGGGATCTTACCCATGGCTGAGAACCGACTTCGTACTACCACATTATCGCTACTGATCATCCTAATCCCGATATTCTTCTCGATGGCATCTTGTATTGTAGTCGTGTCTTCAGGCTTTTGTATCCAGTTGCTAGTGGTACTTTAGTTACTATTCCAGATGCTCGCGGTTGCCCAACTTACAACAAAGGAATTAACGCCTGAAGAAGATCTACAGATCTTTCTGATGTAATCTCCCGAATGTTTTGATTCAAGGCAGTCCGCCGAAATGTCCCGTAAAACTTTAGTACGAAATGTGGATCAGCCGCTTCAAAGAAATCGGTGTGAGCAGACAAAAAGTCCCACATCTTTGGGCCGCAAAGACCGGGAATTATGAATTGAGATGTGGTAGGCATATTCTGTTTTCTGAGAGAAGAGATTTGCGTCCTCCAAGAGAGGTTCCTGGGGCGAGGGCGTTGACGGAGAGGGCGACACTGTCATTGCCATGGAGTTCTGAGTAACTTTGATTGGGTTTAGTAGCGCTTTACAAGCAAAGTCCTGCTTTTGTATTTGTTTGACTTGGCGTATTCGGCTCCGGGCGTCGATTAGAACCTGGTAACGGGCATTCTGCCTTGCACTAGGGTTCCCAAACACAGGAATTATGTCCCTTTTTGTAAGCGACAGGTTTTACTCAAAAGAGGTGACCGAACCTAGAGCTAGTATAAGTTATCAAAGCTTGAACGGGGGAGGCGAGGGAATGGCCAGTTGTTAGACGTGAACTCCGCTCCGCACCGTGGGATTTCATCGGTTGTAGCTTTCAACCACAACACCACCTCGCACCGTTCATTGACTGGAGATGAACTCGCTTGACAGCTTCCCTTTCCTCCCTGGCTCTTTAAACTCGCAGTCACAGCAAAGACTCTATTCTCGAGGAGACGAAATAGAGATTTTGTTACCTAGCCCGCTTCCAATCAATTGTCCACTAGGTCATCTACAAAGGTATTCGCGGAGTTTACGCCACTACTGCTTTATCGTTTAAAAGACTCCTGTAGGCTGCAAGGTCGAACTTGTCGGCACCAAATGCCATGAGCCCTCCCGCCCCTAGCAAACCCGAATCCGGTTCGAGCTTTCATGCGGTATCTCACAGCAAGACAAACGTCAAGAAATCCACGAGAGAGTCCCCAGAGTATGCGAAGGAGAAAACACGTTTGTTGGAACTGCGAGCGGCTTCAATTGCTTCTATTGGATCGACACCATTCGCAGAAATGCCCCCACCTACAATCTCGGCTTCACCAAATTCCGTCCTATGGATGAAGCTATTACAGTCCCGCTGGCTCCTCGTCCAGATGAAGGGATTCTCGATCGAACTTTGGGATGTTGTAGATCACAGTGCCGAAAACCCGCTCATTGCATGTCCCGCTATCTGTGGTGCGGTTGATGGAGCTGTGGTTGAACAAGATGACGACAGCCACTCTGTTAAGATACACGTATCTACCAGGCAGGTTTCTCTCTACCCATCTGCCTTTAGGAAATTCTAAATGCACTCACACGGTTTGATAGCTCCTGCATCACGTACACGTTTCTCCTAAGCTTGCACATCCACTGCGATTGCGCTACATTTGTCCCTCATATCGTTTCCTGGGAAGCCATCTCCGGGTTTTCCGGTATTTTGGATCAAAGGGGATCGCTTGACGCATTTTCGCGCTCCATCGGCCATGTGGCAACGGGTTTCATCAAAGACCTGGAGCGAAACTGTGCTGTGCAATTGCGCCAGGGCATAGTTGGATGCAACGATATCTCGGACTCGTCCAGCGAGTCTAGCTTGGACTCAATCACCGATGATAGTGCATTCCAGGTAATTGAGCCATTGTCTTTGCGCCGAACGATCTCTGATAGACCTCTGGTTCTGATAGCTCAACGAGGCAGGCGATATCCTTGTCCGAGAAGATGTTGTTGCCGTATCCAGGACCTATACCCAGGACCTATACTCAACGTCGAAGATCACATCGATACTCCAAGGCCAATCGAACCAACCAACGATATCGGAGATGCTTCCGCATCAATCGCTTGCTTATCCTGGAATTACATGCCCCCTCTATCAGTCTAGCATCCTTCGCGAACCGAATCCTCTCTTAACTACAAGCCCGGATGCAATTGTCCTTATATCGGCAAGCTTCAGTGGGTGCTATGGTGTAGTGGCCACTCCGTCGCCGAGTGGAGATACGCCTACGTCATCGTCATCTTCCGAAACACTATTTGTTGGCGAGCCATTGATGAATATGGCGGACCTGAACCAAAATCTGTTTCATGTTGTATGGGGCCCGTCCGGACAACGGTTCGCCACAGTCTCTGATACCTTCCTTTCGGTATCGTTCACGGTCAAAGGATTGAGCACAGACGTCACCACTACTTCTACCAACATAGCGATTTGGGTGATTCCTGGCCGGTTGTCTGATACGCCTCTTTCCCTGGATTTCGACGAGAAAACCGGGCTATGCGTCGCAGCTATGGCTTTGGGGCGAATCTCGGTGATGGATCCGACGACATATCCCGATTACGGAGAACGTGGATATAGCCTGCCTGAGGGGCTTGCATCGGAAACCGTGGGTCTCCTCTTGGGATTTTTACTCATCCCCTTCACCGAGTCCTGACACGCTTTTACTCGCTTAGCCCGAGACAGCCAAGAATCTCCCCGACCCCAACCCAGAGCCATTTCGCTGGCCGCTCACCATGCTACGACCTGCGCCGTTCGGTCCTAATCGACCCTCCAAGAAACCCCGAGAAGTTGCCCCCGGATGGTCAGACGAAGTTGACAAGTACTTCCCATACAAGAATCAAGTCCAATATTATGGGAGCACTCCGTGGTTCAAACAAGAAGTTGCTCACATTCCAATACGACGTGGTTATCAAGGATTCGACGGCATTTCCGCAAGCTCTCGCTCATCGGAACAAGAGGGTTGGGCCAGGGTTCGATTGCGATGAGAGCGCTCGGCTGGGAGGTTCCCACTTTGCCGAATATGGCGAGTTGCCACGGAGGACCTCTTCCATGCACACGGCGCTCCCAAGGAAGAAGCTGGGAACCAACAGGAAAGGATTGCCGCATCAACCAACTTGGAAGCAATATTGTGACTTACCCACCTCCCTTAGAAGTGCTCATCTTTCTCTGGACTCCCAGCAAGCTACATATTGGAGACGGCCCAGTGCGGTCCCAAAAATCACCACTCAAGGTCGAAGGGTGGGAAGCCGGTGGAGGGATTTTCCGTGTGCGTGGGTTGCCGAAGGACACCGAAAGGCAGGGTCAGAATCCCAATTTAGAATGTATTGCATACACGAGCACCAGTTGGCGCGGTCACGTGACATTTTCTCCTTCGATATTCCATCCTAATCTCGCCCAGACTCTCCTCCCTCCCCCTCCGTCCTCGATGGCCTCGTCGTCGTCTCCAACGCCCCCTCAACATCAACGCCCATTGCACTCACTTCCCCATGATTAAATGCTGTATTTCTCCTTCTTCATATCACTGCACTTGTCCTCATGCACTTTCTCTCGTTCCCGAACCCACCTCGGTCAAATTTCCAACGACCTTACTAAGACAGACTAGCTTTCGTATTGCCTGCTCTCAGTTCATTCCTATATGGCGTTGGAGGAGTTTTCTTGCTGCTGAGCATTGCGAGGTATACTCAAGATGGAGGAGAGTTCTCGTTGGGAAGGGGATTTGCGGTTGTTCATGGAGTGACGCAGATGATAGGCAAATTCGGGGGTGAGGTCTCCTTTCATGTCCGAGCATAGAGGACTGACTGTCTATCTGAAACGCCTCAGTCATTGTATGCCTACTGGTTCTGCTCTCTACCTTTGGCCCTAGGTCGAACCGACGAGCCAGCCGTGCTCACCTCGCTTCGTTTGCACGGCGATGATCGTCGTCTTCCTGTTCGCGCTTCGCCTCGCCTGTACGTCTGACCTAGAGGGGATCTCTGGATGGACACTGATTGCGGTTCATCCGTATTATAGTTTCTAGCAATGGTACTCTCTCTGTGCCTCTCCTTCTCGTCCAACACCTCCACCACAACTACCCTTCGCATTCTCTCGATCGCCCAGCCTTCATTACACCTTGCCACTCTTTTCCTCACTCCAACAACTTTCACACCCCTCTCTTTGCTCTTTCGCTCTACTGAAACCATTGCTCACCCGGACGGGAATCGGGGGAGCGTCGTGGAAAACTTTCTCGCCTCCAGGGCTGCGTTAGACCGACCCCGACCTCGACTTTCCCTCCTCACCACCTTCTTCGCCATCTCAACTACTCTTAGACCATCTCCAAGCTTGTTCCTCGAATCCTCCCTGCGACTCTTGGTGGTCCTGTTGGACCGGGACCTTCTCGACACGACGCACGTCAGAATATCGATTGGGATGTAGAGTTATCCGTGAAGTCCTTTGGATCGGCGGAGTAACTCATATATTTCACGGTACGCTTGCACAATTCAGGCTCTCTCAGCCGAGGTGGTCGGAGCCGCTCGACGCGCATGCGCTGATTTACACTCTCATCCACAAACGTTAACACTCAGGCCTGTGCAGGCCTCGTCCCGAAAGTCAACGCACCCATTCCGAAAAAGACGACGACCCGGCCTCCACCAACACCCACCTCCCTCCATCGTCATCGGGGAACCACCTCTTGCAAGCTCGGTCGAATTACCCGGCATCCTCTTCGTCTACAGGCTCAACGTCGACCACCCTCCCTCACACCCCAGCCACGCCCACCTTCTCGGCCGGCCCTAGGCCAGCCTCCGCGACAACATCTCCCATAGTAACGGGAGTCAAGGAGCAACTGTGCGAACATCACCCACTCCAGTCATGCCCCCTCGATTATGACAGGCATAATCAGTTTTGTTGTTGTGGAGATCGATATTTGAAAAATTTTGGACGACCTGAAGAGAAATTGCTCTTGTGACGCGATTGGAGACGGAAGTTTCAAGGTTGTCTTATCCTTCAGTTTGTCTTTTTGATACCTTTTTTGTTTTTTTGTCCATTTGATTCATTACCTTGTCACCGGACATGGGTTTCCTAGCTTCGTAGTGTTAGAGGGTTGAGCTTGATCGGCCCAAGAAGGGAAAGAGATGGAGAACTCGGATTTTGGGTTTGGCGCCGGGTTAAATCTGTTGCAATTACGAAGGCGAAAGTTTGAAGGATGAGCCATCCGGATGGCTGTGGAAGAGTTCAATTTCTTGACACTATCCGTCCGACGACGCAAACGCCATATCCTCGATAAATCGCTCTAATTGGCCAAAATTGCATATCCCACTGATATGTATGCTTTCTGGGACTAATCAAGTGTAAAACGACTCGCCAAAGTGGATGTTTCTCTTTGAAACCGCCCTCTTGCTGGTCTCTGCTTGGGCACGTGATCTGACAGCGTCAGGACTGAGTCGTTCAAGATCTCAAGGCGCGGGGTAAAAAGTATAGAGCGTGCAGGCCCCTTTATCCCTGTCGTCCCCACAACTAAATTCCGTATCCGTTCGGTTTACCGCGAAGGATTTCTGTAGAGTCTTGTGGGTGACCTTCAAGCTCTACCGACATCAATTATATCTCCAGGTCTACCGCTACTGAGGTCGAGGTTCTCTAATCTTACTACCATTGGAAGGGAGAGTAGCGGTCTAAGTCCGATAGCCGTAGTCAAGTACCGTAGAGCACCGTACATAACAGTTCGAATTGCCTTGAAGCAAGGATATCTGACTGCTCCGGACTAACGCATAGGTGCAAAGAAGGACATTATGCGAAGCCGAAAACCATTCTAGGCTGGTACAGCTCATCGATAGACTTGACTTCTTCCTCCGTGAGTTTGACATGTATGGCGCCTAGATCCGGTCGATCGTCAGAACGGGGCCTCCGATGGAAATGGTCCAGAAAGCGATTCGACTCACCCACGCTGTCCCGCAACTGATCCAAACTCGTCGTGCCAACGATAGGTGCTGTAACAAAGTTCTTGGAGAGTGACCAGGCTAGAACAACTTGAGCCATCGAAATGCCCCTGGCCTTTGCGATTTCCTCGATCCTAAGGTAAGAGTGTGTCTGATTTACGTCACTTACAGAGTTTAAAACAGACCTACCTGTTGTTGATGGCTGGTAGGAATGGGACCACTGGCCGCACTTTGGCCCAACTAACCTCGCGCATGTTAGAAGAGGATGGACATCATTGTGGACACAGGGACTCTCACATGTGGGTTTCACTGCGTTCCGTCTGAGCGGTGATAGGTCGAGCCAGGGCTCCGCCGGCATTAGGAGACCAGTTCATCATGCCAACTCCTAGATCCTGTAAGAGCGGGACCATCTCTCGCTCTTCTTCTCGGTATGTGGGATTGTAAAGGTTCTGCATCGAAATGAACTCGGTAATTCCATGTTCCCGAGCGTAGTTCTGCATTTTATGAACTGGAAAGGGAGCAGAATTCCAGGGGATGTCAGAATGTTCCTTGACCTCCGACGGCCTGGGAGGCCGGAATCTCACATTGCCAAGCGTAGCATGAAGACATTCCAATGTATCGTGCATACCCGGCCTTGACAATGTCATGGAGCGCGTGCATAGTCTCTTCAATAGGGGTGTTGTAATCGAAGCGGTGGCCTGGTTATGAAGGTTAGCAACTTCGCTGACGGGCTGGGGTCAACGCTTACACTGGAAGAGATCGACGTAGTCGAACTGGAGACGTTCTAGAGAGTTCTTAATCGCTGCGAAAAGGTGCTGTAGAGGAGTGAGGGTGCGTTTTTTTTGTCAGCTCATAGAGAACTCACCTTTCGACTGAGACCCTGTTGATTCGTATAGCGAAGCTGGCCAAGCTTTTCCTCGGAGGCGCCCCAGAGTGTACCCGGCTCTCGAGAAACGGCAGCCCATGCTTTGGTCATTACAACAATTTCGTCTCTTGGAATGTTATACTTCTTGATAGCCTTTCCGAGGATTCTTTCGGATTCCTAGATGGAGCTGGACGGGTTAACGAAGTGGACAAAATGCCAACGAGAAGGGACCAACGCCATTGGAATATGAATCTGCCGTATCAAATGTATTAATGCCGAGGTCATACGCGAGCTTGATATGCTCAACGGCTGGAAGAGCAGTTGAGTCAGTTTCGCATAGCGCCCGCCGAACACTGGGTCATATTACCTTTCTCCTCTTCAAGGTGCCAGCTTCCTTGGCTCTTGGATCCGTAAGTCTCACATCCCCTGTACGAGAAGCCTCAGACCTGATGATACGAGCGAGGGGCAGAGCTCAGAGAAGTCGACGTACAAAATGACGCGAGACACCTTGAGACCAGATTTGCCAAGTCGGACGTATTGCATGTTGTTTTCAGTAGTCATTTCGTTGAATGAAATATGAGGGTGTTCAGAAGGTTATCGAATAGTTGATGATGTTGTGATTGCCAGCCCCATTGCAGATTGGGTTGCTCGCCAACCCCCAAGTCCCCTCGAGTCCCCGTGGATCTACTCTCCCACAGTTAGTGTGACTTTATCAAAGAGCCAATCGCGAGCAGCCTTTAACGCTGACATTATTATCCCCCAAACACATAATGTATAATCCTCTGAATGTAACAAAGGGCCGGGTCATACATATCGGGTACTGTCCGCTAAGCGCGAACCCTATCCAAGAGGGATCCCAGCTCACCAATTCATATACCCTGTTCTTCTTCAAGTTTAGTTCGTCCAGTCTGGCATCCTCGGCTCCGAGTTCGGGATCTATACCTTAACTAAAAAAGTCGTATAAACATCCCGGAAAACCCGAAGTCTCTCCTCGCATCGTCCGTAAGTGATTGCAACGTTCACATTGAACTAATTCAATCTCTTCTCCCCGAGGTCGATCAGGACCCTCCCAATCGTCTGAGCCTGTGCCCTATAGTCTGTAAACGCAAAAACTAGGGAGACCCAATATTGTCGCCATGTCGCGGTGACCGCTTGCTTTGGAAAGGCTTGAGACGGAACTTTGCTGTTGACGGTCGGAACGACGACGGTGCAAGTCCTCTTATACGAGCCCTGTGCGGGTCCGCTGTCGGCCATCAGCCGGGTGTGTCAAAACAATGGTCTTTGTCAACTTCCCATCAAGTTCTCACCCGGCATTCTTGGTGAGCACCGAGGAGCTCCTAATACACTCATCATGCCGCCACAGATTCTCCAATCCCAATTGCGTAACGGTTGATGGAGTGGCCCCCTCCATTCCTTTATGGGGCTCAAATGGAATCCTGCTTACGGATCCGTATGTCTCGACGCAGTCGGATGTGGGAGAGGTTGATGAAATGACGTTAACATAAGAGAAACTCCCTCCCAACACACCAGAACAATCTTATCGGGCAGGAAAAATTACCCTAAGACAGAAAGACCGGCTCGGTTAACCCGCTCAGAAATGGCTGAAGGGGTGAAGCATCGTGGCGGACAACCTAAATCGGCAAAAAAAAAAATTCTGGCATCCAGATTGATTACTTAGAATAGAACGGTTTACCTTAAAGTTGCGCAATCCTATCCGTGAAGGAGACCAGCCCTTTCAACGGTTGTCTACAGAGGACCAGAGTTGCCTAAAATGGGAGGACGAACTAAATCATTTGATGTAGAAGCAATTACTTTATTCAGCGCAAGCGATAAACAAGCTTGAGATAAAGTAGATTATCTACTCGATGACGTCCTCCTCTGATCCTTTAGTCGGCGAATGAGTCTCTTGTGAACCATTCTCCTGTCCCGAGATGTGAGAAGTCAGACCATGAATACCTTCATTAGAAAAAATTTCTACCTCGCATAAGTCAACTTTCACCAACTCAAGGGCTCCCAAGGAGATTTGCAACTTGTCAACAACTCCCTTGCTCATTTGACCATTCGCAAATGTAACACGTTCGATTGATTTGGTTTTATTCCCCGCACTTCGAGCTTCTATCATCCCCATTATGTCTTCGTACTTGATCAACTCCGAAGCTTCAATCCGCAACGCCACAAGATTCGGGAGTAGCCACGTCCAGCCTTCCTCCGAGTCCGATGGTGTGCCAAGTGCTTCTATGACTGCCTTCGCATCCAGGTACTCGAACTGCACCCCCGTTACGGATAACTCCGCGATATTCGGGAAGAAAGAGTGGATAATGCGGCAGTACCTCCCAATCTCCCCGTTCCCACCACCATGGAGGACTACACTCCTAATTGCGTTGCAGGAACCCTCTGTAAACCTTTTGAAAGTAGCACAGACGTATTCCGTCCTTTCGGTTGGACGTTCAACTCCATCCAACCAAGCAAAATTTTGGAGATCGATCGTACGGCCTGCAGTTGAGATACGCAGATGACAATCCGTAGACCTTATCGATATCTCGCGGTTGAAATTTTCGTCTCCCGTATCGGCATAAGCTCCAAGGTAGCGACCCGCAGCGTCAAAAATTGGAGTGAAGTCTTCGGCGCCCCATTTGTTTGTATAATGGAAGTAAAAGTTCCGAAGGTTGGGCGCCACGATCACATTCAGGAGGTGGGAGTAATTTTGGATAGAAACTTTGTGTAGGTAGATGAGGCGGAGTTTGGGGAGGTATATAGGACAAGACTCGACGATGATATCTGGACGCGGCCAGTTTCGACCGATTCTCAGGACCTCGATGTCCGGCGAGGCTTTGAGCACATTCTTGATGGTTTCAACAGTTGGTCCCTCGGTGTTCTGATCGATATCTAGGGACCGTAACTGGGTTATGGACGGCCAGTTGAGGGAACATCGGTGAACGCGGATGTCTTTCAGGCCAGGTGCATCCAGCGGCGTGGTGTACGTGATATTGCCGTCAAGAGCGATATCCAACTTTTGTAGGTTTTGGAGTGGCAACCCAAGGATTTTGCTGTGGTTCGACGTAGTTGAAGCGTCATATCTAAGCCGTTCCCACCTGCCGAAGGATGAAGCCGTCCGATTTAAGAATGCCGTGATCCTTTCCGTGGACACGAGTTGGACTCCTCTTCCCCAGCAGCTACCGTCGTCGTACTGGACGGACAAAGGAAAAGACTTGGAGTTCTTTAGAATGAGAGATAGGAGGTTGTCGCAATAGGATAATGAGAGGGTAGTCCAGAGCTGCGGGGTTGCGTCAACCACCTCCAACCAAAACTTGCAGACACTTCGGATGGAAAATAATTCCTTGTATGAGCGCTGATCACAGTCTTCAATAATAATAAGGGCGAAGACTTCAGGTGGTAGGTGATGAATGTGTGATGGCTCGTTCCGGTGATGCTCGATGGAGGCCGAGGCCGATGCAACCATTGGCAGCCAGCTGTGAGCTACACGAACGTTCAGCTCCCTATAGCATTCTAAAGTGTGGAGAATAAAGTGACTTACAGAGCTCGGTGAAGAACAGTTGATCGACTCTCCATGGCTATGGCGAGAAGATGCCCGCAAAAAACACAGGGACTACATTCCCACGTAGATGCCAAAGGTCTTGTTTGTTGGTAGTCCACTGAATGGGACCATCCACTTGGAACGTCGCTGGAGGAGCGACAAGGGGTTCCCGGCTGTAATAATAGATCCTGTTTCCTTGAAATGCCATTCATCCTTTCATACTCTGGCCCTATAGCTAGTTACTTAGCGGCTGACAAGCGAAGCGCATCGAGTCCGTCGGCCGGCTCCGCCAAGACTCTCCTCCTTTACTCCCTCTTTCACTAGAGCCTGGTTGACTATCTGTCAAAAGAGATAGTGTACTCAACAAGTTTGTTGTGACCAGGTTTAGGATGGGGCTTTTGGGCAAGCTGATTGAGCGGGTGGTTCTCGGCAAGGAGAGTTGGCACCACGGATATCCCTTAGATCGCCAGAAGATATGATTAGAACACCTACATATCACTTTACCTATTTAAAACTAAATAATCTCCGGATTATACATATGATTCTTTGCTTTCTTTGATGTCACACCAACTGTGCTACGTAGATGCGCTGCAGTTTACTAAGCGGGTGCGTAGAGCTCAAAGGGCAATTCGATAAAAGTGGAAACATTAGGTATGGCTGTGTACTGTTCATTTCAATTTGGGAGACGCAATCGAGAGTGAGCCCAATGACCTTGATCCTATTCATGGCCCTGGCACACTGCAGCTACGATTCGAATGAGCTCTTAGCAATTAAGAAATTGACCCAATAAGTTCCGGACTCTGCAGCGGATCAAGGACAAATAGTTAGTATAGCACCAAAATGAAAGGAGGCATCTCTCACATCCACAACTTCGGTATTAGTCAGCCTGAGCTCTTGAAGAGATTGCCTCAACCTTTCTGCTGTATCAACAGCAATCTTAGATCCTTCCAAGCCTACGACCTTCAAAGTGGCCGTTCGTGCGGAATCTGCTCGTCCTTCCACAAGGTGCAGGATCGAGCTGCCGCAGAGCATGGAGCCCATTTGGGTTGCATGAAGGCGCAGGGTCGTAAGACAAGGAAAGAGTACCTCATCCACATTGCGGGTCTCTTGCTCCCAGCTAATCATTTCGACAATTGGCTCGACGTTGGCGTCGACCATTAGGATCAACTCCTCCACTCTGGGAAAGTGCGTATGGACCAACCGAAGGTACCCGGCCACTTCGTCGTTCCATGGAGCATCTTTAAAACTGACGGTCTTGATTAAGCTCCGGAGATTCGGATGAAACCGCGCCAAAGCTGCGCTGAGACTGGCCTCTCTCTCCTGTCGACCGTTCGACTCCTCCCAGCCGAACCTGCTCAGCACTATCTCTCGATCTCCTAATTTGATTCCAAAGGTATCTCCATGCGACGTGATGTCCAGCTGAATCGGGTCTCCGCCCCTGCCAGACTGTGAATCCGCACCGATGTGGCGGCCTGCTGACCCGAAGATGCAAGGGAAATCGTCCGAAATCCACTTGTACGTCATTGAATGGGAGAAGCGGTGAAGGTTTGGGGCCTCGATTAGATCCAAGAGGATAGAGAGAGGGACTACTGGGAGTTTGGAAAAAGACATCTCTCGAAGCTTCGGTAGGAAGATCGGGGGAAGGGGATGCTGGCTATCGGAGCTTGCCGTTGCTGACATTGGCCAGTTTCGCGTAACCTCGAGCCTTTCGAGGTCAGGGGAGGCGCGTAAGACGGCGACCAGTTCGCCAACATCCGGTCCATATGTGTTCTGATCAATTTCCAGGTTGCGCAAACCGGAGATTGAGTGCCAGTTCAAGGAGCACCGGTGCACATTGAGATATGTGAGCTTTTTTGTGTTAAGAGCTGAGGCGTAGGTGATATTCCCCGAGAGAAGGATGTTAAGTCTACGGAGGTTGTCGAAGGGTAATCCGAGTACGCGTCCGTGTTCCGCATAGGACGAAGCGCGGTAATCGAAAAACTCCCATCTACTTGCTGACGGTCCAACGAGGTCAATGAAGGACGAGATGTGGTCCTCTGGGAGGGAATCGTATCCCGCGAAGGTCTGGTCATCGTACCAGATGGATAACAGGTGCATTTTGGACTTGACGAGGACCATGCTGATAAGATCGAGCTTGAACTGAAGCCAAATCGACGTCCATAGGCTCTGGGCTTCGTCGACAATGTCTAGCCAACGCCTGCAAACCGCTCGGATCCGGAAAAGGCTCCTATAGTATGAGGGATCATACCAAATTAACGGCGCAGCCTCACAGAGTACCTTTTCCAAGATCTCCGTAGGCAATTGACGGGTGAGATCCTGGCGCACGATATATTCGGGGACTGCCTCTTCTGTGCTGGTGGAACAGGAAAAGACTTGCGTGGCGGAGTCAGGTTCCATGGGTAGCGTTCCTATATTAGCCCGGGTATAGAGGGATTCATGAGTCTCGGCTGTGCGCTGGCCAAGGTATTTCAGAGATATTGTTACCTTTGTGAGCTTAATCTTTATGTGGTATGGTACACGACGTTGTTCTGGTTGATGGTGTCGGTGATTTGTTTGTTGCCCGGTGGCGAAACTCCCGCACGTGATGAACGGAATCCTATTCTGGTAGCACAAGCAAGAGGCTAATCCTCCCAGATAATCGATCGAGTGTCTTGGTTGTCAACTAAAAGGCATTTTCCAATCACGCCGATTAACCGAATTGATTATGTCACAACGAAGACCTCGGGTTTGTAGTTTTCGTATCCTCAGCCCCTTCCGTTCATTTCAGGGAAAAGTGAAACATCAGAAATAGCATCGAAAGTCATGGTGTATCCCTCAGCTTCTATTCACGCTCGACCGCAACAGGTTATCTCCTCGAGTCCCGTTATTCGGATATAAAATACATTCCCTCCCGCAGGATCACCCGTCTGCTCGTGGTCGGATCTGCCACCTCAGTCGACACCACCCGCCGCCATCAATGACAGGGATATTAGGCGCCAAGTGGCAGGTTACTTTGGGGCCAATGGTCGACCACTGTCCAGTTTCTTGTCCAGATCGTTACGACGTCCACTCAAGACGAGGCCCTATTCTCGACCACCTGACAGAAGTAGTTGCGAAAATTTCATTGCTGGTAGTGGATCGACTTTTATAATACTAACTTAGCTCAGTCAACCATTGAGAGTTGTTGCGGGCAATCCTCTCTATGAGAGCTTCTCATCTGGTAGACGAAACGACTGCTTTGCAGCTGAATTTATCAGTGACAAGCCATTGAAGACATTAGTTCACAGCCTCCAAGAGTTTGGCATTGACTTTGCAAGTACATTTAACAACGAGCTTATACCACATCTCACTCATGAGAGCGATCGCGATTGACAACCACAAGACTTGACTGTCCCATGGACGGAAATATGTGAGCCACTTGAGGTCTACAGCAAGACACATCCGCTACTCACCTAGGAAACTTCGGTACCAGTCATCTTGAGTGCTTCCAAGTGTGCCTTGAGCACGTCTACAGTATCATGTCTGATTTTGCCCCCTTCAATAGTAAGCTGGCGAATAGCTTGCACCTGTCCCACGTTCCAGCGAGCCTTCAGAACCTCCAGGATCCCATCGCATGCCAGACCTTTTGGAACGTCGAACTGGAAACTGACGAGACTGGGGAACAGGCAAGCCTCCTTTCCTTCAGTCGGTGATGAGGACAGCGGGCCTAGAATCGACAGCCCTTCGAGGGCGCTTGTCGATATGCACATCTTCATCTCTAACTCCTCCACATTGGGAAGGTGGCGGTTCAGAGTATGGGCAAGATCAATCATCTCCTGATCGCTTCGGAATCCAAATAACCGAATCACTCTAATGCTCTCGCACGATCTGGCATTAAAATGCCTGAGAACGGCGGATAATCCAGCAGGGCGTTCCTCCTGACTGATTATCTGGGCCCACCCGTGGTTCTTGAGGATCACCCTACAATCTCCAACAACGACAGCGAGCATATCGTAAGCGCCGAAGATGGAGAGCCGGGAGGTGTCGCCGTCGCCACGTGAATATCTGGGAGCCCCAATAAGCCGTCCTGCAGACTCGAACATGGGAGTAAAGTCGTATGAGTGATAAGGAAAGTGTTGGAAGACTACGAAGCGGTGCAGGTTTGGGGCTTCGACAAGGTCCAAGAGACGGGAGTGGGATATAAATGGAACTTGGACTATGTGGAGGGTCCGAAGTTTCGGAAGAAGTATTGGTGACGAATGAAAATCACTGAGATCGGTGGTATGACCTGTTGGCGAGGACCTATTCCGCGCGATTTTGAATAGCTCAAGGTTCGGCGAGGATTTGAGTAGAATATATACCTCGTCGACCGTTGGGCTAGGTACGCAACCGTCGATTTGAAGGGAGCGCAGATTCGACAAGGAACGCCAATTAAGGGAAAGTTTGCGGGTGTCGAGATTTTGAAGTCTCGGAGTATCGAAGACTCCAGTATAATCGACGGCAGCTCCCGAGATGCTTACACACAACGTTTCGAGGTTGTGGAGTGGAAGACTAAGTATTCGCTCATGTTGCGCGTTCGTGGGTGCCAAATAGTCGAGAGACCGCCACCTCGCAGCCGAGGGACCGATGTGCCTCAGGAAATCCGCCGCCCTTTCTTGAAAAGGAGGGCTGTCTCTAACGACGTAGTTTTCCCCTTCTTTGCACCGTACGTCGAGCGGTTGGGTTTTAGACTTTTGAAGACAGGAGGAAATGAGGTTGGCATTGTGGTGTAACGCAATTCGTGCCCAAAGGTGGGGCATTGAATCGACGATCTCCATCCAATGCTTGCAGACGGACCGAAGTGCAAATAGAAGTTCGTAAGACACCTCCGTATAAACGTTTTCGATAATTATGTAGAGGAGCTCTGGTGGTAGTCGATGTATGGGGTGGTGAAGTTCATTGTGGCTACGACGCTTGACGACTGGGGTCCCGAGAGTCGCCCCATTTTCCCTGGTGCTGGGTCAGAGAACCAACGAGCGAGCCGTTCTAGAGTCAGTTTAGCCATCACAGATCTTTGTAGTTGTTATTGAACCGTCGTTAGTCGTCGTTGCCGTAGAAGAGCTGAATTTATCTACCTGTCGATGCGGGAGGTTTCTGTGGCCGTGCACTGGTTGAGACCGGGATGGACCCGAACGAGGGTTTCCCCCACGTCGAACTTGAGTTGGAAACTCACATCAACCAAATCAACCCTGTTCGGAATCGAAGCGATATTTAAGATAGATTGTAATGTCATAGCTTATCATTTCAAAGTCTTTAGAGCGATATTCCTAGAACGGATCAGCGCAGTCGATGAAAGGCAGCTGCATAGAAATCGATCCGCTTCGTGGGGTGGGGACAGCTTCGTGGAGGAAGGACACTGTAAGCCTCCTACCCTTCTCATTGCACCGCCGCTGACACCACTATTAACGTCAAATTGCAGATGAATAAACGGTTAACACATTTGATAAGTCCAGAACGTCAACCATCTATGCTGCTCCTTGAACTACCTCCCCCCCTTCCCGAATCCCAACGTTCACAAACGTGGACCGGCAAGGAATATCAGCGCCACCGCCTGTAAAGTCGTTTGAATAGTCGAAGCGAGAGGCGTGTGGTTGTTCTTTGTCTACGGATTACATTCGGTCCATGAATGCAAGGGAAGCACTCAACCGGTACCCAGTCCGGGCATCCTCACTTCAACGAACTACAATGTAGATGCGGCGACACTATACAGCACCCCTTAGAAGGTCAAGATTAAAAGGTCGAGACAGTAAACAAACGCAAAGGACACCGTCAATGAATAAGAGGAGGAATGTGGTGTCGAACATGGATGAGCTTTGAGTGTCGTAAACTGTTCTCTAGAACACAGCTAGATAATCTAACGTACAATACGGAGCGCAGCAGATACTTTAATCACAGCATTGACGTAGTTTTAGTTTTCAAGCTTCTTCCGAGCCGGTCTAGATTCCAAAGACCAGAGCTGATGGGCGCGCGGACCGATGTCTCAAGGATACTCACATCGACGTACGCGTATCTCGTACCAGCTATGCGAAACCCTTGCAAATTTGCTTTGAGTTTGGCGACGGCCCCAGAACGCCATCACATACGGGCTCTCTGCACGCTTTGAGATGAAGGTTGGTAAGTCCGGTGAACAGTCATCTAGCTACCCCCTTCAAAGATAACGGTGACGCCAACGCTTCCAGGACGAGGTGCGCATCCGGCCTGCGTTCTGACGAATCTAGAGTCACCACAAGCTCCTCTACGTTGGGGAAATGACGCTGAAAGATGGGGCCTAAGATGATCAGATCCTCACGGAATCGAGTCCCGCCGAAACAGATCGCTTTGATGTCGTCGCCGAGACGTCCATCGAAACTCGAGAGAGCTGCAGAGAGCTCGGCCGAATAATCGTACCAGTCCCCTTTCCACTTCCAACCGGACGAATAATACTGCATCACTTTGCAGGCTCCCACCGAGATGGTGAAGGAGTATCTCGAACCGGAGCCGGCCGTCGTCGCGATCATCTCCAAAGAACCACTCTACGCGTTCGAACATTGATGACATCGTAAGAAGGGATTTTCGGAAGAAGAACAGACGCCGTAGGTTTGGGGCCTCGATCAGTGGTAACAAACGAGAGTAGGAAGAAAGTCGAACCTCGAACAAGAGCAAGTACTGCAGATGCGGCAGGAACACCGGGGCTGATGGCAGGGCAACGTCGTCATCCTTATATGGCCATAGGTCCAACGCACACCCCTGGATGCGCAAAACTTCCAATATTGAACAGTTGGTGAAGTGGATATACAGTTTATTTACCGTCGGGTCGATAGTGGGTTGGGTTATTATGAGAGTCCGCAAGTCCGACAGAGACTCCCAATTGAGAGTTAGTCCTTGAACCGCAAGGTATCAAAGGTTTGGAGCTATAAGGGACTTTCTGTGCACAAGGCGGTCCCAGGGGTTGTGCACCCTCAACGTTTCGAGATTTTGAAACCGGTAGCAGAGGAACCGGATTGAGGCCTCCGTCACAGGACTCGCCGTCGAGCCACTTCAACCTGTCAGCGAGCGCCCACTAGATGCGCGTCAGAATACTCGTTCTCTTTTGAATCGGGATTTTTGGCCTATTGGGCCCGGCTTCCGTTGTCGTACTCGAAGGAGAGAAAACGGCTCTTGGACTTTTGAAGGATCATATCGACGAGGTGCATCGAGGAGACACAAGTCCATAATTCTGGGCAATCTCCATCCAATACTTGCAAACAGCGCGAATGGTGAGGAGACTTTGATAATCTCTCTTTCTATAACCATCTTTGAATACACCTCCGGAGGAGGTCGTGTATGAGCGGATGCTCATTATGGTGACGGCATTTGACCACCGTAGCGGTTGACGTGATGGCCAACTCGGTGGTTGAATCCATGCCCGTATCGTCTATCAGGAGTTACGCGCCCTACATTGAATCATGCCAAGTCTAAAATAGAAAATGAACTAGAACGTCCTTGGCGCTTGGCACTTGCACGAATCGCTCGAATGAAGAAGGGCTAGTTGAACGAAACCCTGGGCGGTGTAAAAGGTTGCCCGAACGATCCGCAACACATGAATCCGGGATCACCGGGAATGACTCATACATAGCATTTCACCACTTTTGCCACTCACAAAAACAGAATACCGTACACATTTTCTCTTGTACGATCAAGGAGGCCCTCTCAACCCTCAGCCCTCGATGCAAATTCAGAATACCCTCCTTTTCCATTTTACTGCTTTTCGGCCTCAAACAAAACGCTGGTGCACCGCCTGTGCCCCTTTCGATCGATCGAGCGGCAAACCGCAAAACGCCCTCACTGCATGCCACCCATCAAAAAACAAAAACGATCTCAGCAGAACCTCTCACGCGACATGGTCACACAGGAACAACAGAGGTCTCAGGAACCCGGCAGAGATAAGGAACTGAAAAGGGGGGGCTCTGCTGGTGGGCCGGGCATGGTGGCAAGCGGGTCCGTGACTCTTGAAATGGCTTAGATTTGCACATCCGGCCGGGAAAATACGAGAAAGAAACATTTATATAAAGCCCCTCGGCTTGGAAACGGCAAAATCGATGACGTGACCGATAATGGGGTGTAGAGTCACTTGCCCCTTCCCATCCGACGTTATCTCAGGCCCTTGGAGCTAGCTGAACGAGCCTCTTCCCTGCCGACCGGTATCACGATTGGGTGACTTCTGCGAGAAACGGCCATTCCGCGCGCGTGCATTGCCGTCAGAGGGTAAATTGCATTTGCACAGGACCCCTCCACCAATTCAAAAAGAAAGGAAAAAAAACAAATCTGTGCATTCCTGTTCACACCGGTTCGACCTAAGAATAGAAAAGAGTCGATCCAAAAAGAGCAATACTTGATCTTCTTCATGGGATGATTTGGTGATCATTCTAGGTTCGAGGCTCAGAGCTAGAGTTCGAGTACCTCCTCGGACGAAGGTGACAAAAATCTCCATACAAATGCCTCGGAATCATAGCCCTATCCCGGACGTATCCTCTTGCAGGAAGGAAGCAAGAGAAGCTGCTTAGGGGAGGCTAGGCCTTTACGCTATTACCTTGATCGGTAGTTCGATGATAAAGTGCCCTCTTCCACGATAATGTTGGTGTTGAGCAGAGCATACGGTCACGGGATGGGATAACCGTATCGCCATTTTTTTGACTCTCCGACGGCCAATCCCCAGAAGCTAAACTGCTCTCAGGTCCCACAATGATACGCTCCCCCCGATTAGACTGATTCCGTCAAAGCCCAACTGAAAGAGGAGGGAAGTCCACAGGATCGAGCCCTTACTCGCGAGTTTGTCAGATTAACCCGGCATCAGCAAAGCACTGATATCATCCAGTGCGATACACCACGGGACCTCCGAGGATGGGAAAAAGAGATGACGGACTCTGATGCGAAATGAAAGATCGAGGTCCATAGCTACTGATACCATGGTCACGCTCTGAGCTCTCTCTCTCCTAGCCGGAGTAGGGTGATCACACGAACTGTCGCTCTTTTCATCCCAAAGAAGGTTTGGTTCCCGAATGCAGAGCCAGTCCGCCTTTTTCGAGTCACCGACTCGGGGAACGTCAAGTAAAAAACCTATTTTAGGCATGTTTTCAATCTCACTGTAGAAAAGAGGAGAGCAGAGCCTTGCTTGCTCCTCGAGGCAGTTCTTAATGCAACTGTGCCCTGTCTGTACGTACAACAGGAAGCCAAGGGTCTCAAAGTCAGATCTCCTGTCTATTATGGGTGGTGCAACGTATTCGAAGCATACGGATTGAACTGGGTCGAAGTCTGGTGTTGAGATAGCACCGAACGCTACGTAGATAATGACCCCTCCCGGGCGCGCGCGTGCAATGGACACAGGCCTCTGTTTTAGGGGGTATTTCGCGGTTTGAACCTCAGTCCGAGAGTAGTGCTGGCCTATCGTTCAATTTGCTGTGAGAGAGAAGACCCGCTTTGACCTGCCTCGTTGCACTGGGAGCACGTGCCCTCCGCAACGGGAAGCCCCCCCTCGCCCCTCTCTCTCTCACCCAACCTTGCCCCCATTTCTGGTTTTATCGAGAAGTAGGGATAGAAACACCGAGCTCACTCACCCCCGGAGGCGCGTTCGTAGTTATTTCGCCATAGGGGGTTATGGTAGGGAGTACCCTCACGATGGTGCAAAACACACGTAACAACGAACTAGTGTTGTCGAGTGAGGTCGGCCTTTCAAGTGGGAGTCATAGTGAGTTGAGGGGGCTTCTTCGGCAACAATCGGCCTTCTTTGTCTGAGAAGCGCCCACGTGAAGTGGAGGTTCATTATAGGCGCCCGTATATCCGGTACCGGAAGAAGACGAGATTGTTTACACGTGTGTACCTTAGTTCGCAAAACCGAGCTCGCCACGTCGGACCTTGGGAAAACTCGGCAATGACTACATACCAGCTAAACTGCTTGCGTGTCACAAAGCAAATAGGAGGGGAAGAGGCTTTAAACAACACACTCAAGTTATACCGAACAGGAGGCCCTTTTGCGGCGTTTTCTACCAATCACACCACAACCACAAGTGGCGCGGTCGTGGTGGCTAAGGCGGTCCGGAGGAAGTTCTCCTTTCACTTTAGCTTTGTCTGCGGTCCGGCGAAAAGTTTGTATCCCTGGCGTAGAATGCCGAAATAGGCGAGGAGGGTTGTGGGTTTGAGTAATATACGTACAGTGAGCTTGAGCAAGTCATGGTGCCTGTCTCGCTTGCAGTTTGACGTGCCGAAGGGGTTGGTCCGCCCGCTAACTTTACGACTTTCGCCTGGCTGAAGGTTAATTCGGGTCCCCCCAAGTTGTAAAATGATGGCGAGAT
Organism: Tulasnella calospora MUT 4182; assembly: GCA_000827465.1. Taxonomy (NCBI): domain Eukaryota; kingdom Fungi; phylum Basidiomycota; class Agaricomycetes; order Cantharellales; family Tulasnellaceae; genus Tulasnella; species Tulasnella calospora. The sequence goes on from KN823346.1 coordinate 31,900, forward strand.
GGAGCTCCAGTGAGGGGCTGCCATGCACTGGCCACGGAGTATCCCGTTAGCGTTCTTTTTTCGGCTGAGTCGCTCAGGTGGACCAATGAGATGGAGCTTGTTAGACTCGCACGCAGAGATAGGAGGTCACGCAGAGCAGCCAGCCAGAGTGTGTGCCATGTCATGGGAGAGGGGACAGCCCTGAAAAATAGAAGGCCTAGACGAAGGAGGGCTCAACGCGGATTGGAGCCAAAGTTACGATTACGGTTGCTGATTATCGTCTCCCCATCGGCATCACTGCCTAGGCTATACTCCTCCAATCGGTCACGGCGTTCGCGAAAGGAAGTGCTGGGACTATAGTGCTAGTTACCTGACGAGCGGATGAAATGTAAGACCGAGAGAGAGGGGCGGGGGCGACAGCTGCGGTCGAGTTCTTTGTGCGAGTGGGCTGCGGGATTGGAGAGAACGAGAGGAGTAGACCTTCGCATAGGTTGTGAAGGCAACCGATCCAAGGAGGCCACGACAGAGGTCAACGTGATTTGAAAGAACCGACGGAACTTGCGAATAGGCGAGTTTGATTCAGCGACATTTGCAAGACCCGAACGCAGTAATCGCAAATGTGCGTGACTGTTGTGGCGCGGGGATACAACGCTCGCGCGCGTGAGGGGCAGTGCGAGATTCTGACGTGGTGCATCCTCATTTTCTGCCAGATCACCCACAATACTGGGGCCATGGCGAACACGGGCAGCAGTAAATTTATGTATCTTGGAGGGGAGGGGTCGGTCATGGCGATGGTTTGAGCGTGCCGAATTGGGTGATAAATACGACATACAAAAAGGGGAGATATCTGGCTGTTGTAGTTAGGGAATCTTGGGCATGCTGTGAGGTTGATGGGGGGCGAGAAAGGCAGAGGCAGGGCAGATGCGGCCTGAATCTGATTGGGTGGAGTGGCTTCCCGCGCGAAGCAATGGTTCATCGGATGCTCTCGTGTGTTGCGACTCACCCTCCACAGGACTCACCACATCCCCCGACTTGACATCTTCTTTACTCTTATAGCCCCATTCACCCTCTCCCCCTCGACCTCCTCTTACACACCTCGCACCTTGAAAACCCTTGAAGCCTTTCTTCACCCAGTCTCAACCTTGAAACGTTGAGCCTGTTGTCGTGAGGAGGTTCCAAGAGCCTTCGTGCAAAGCCATTCAAGTTCGCAATGCAGCAGTGCCAGAAATCAGCCGTCGCCGTCCCGCCCCTCTCAATTGTATCGCTAGTTCCCTCATCCTCATCTACTTCTTTCTCTACTCTCTTCAACTCTCAAGAATTCAGCACCGTCAAGCCCGTCGCTTTTTAAATATCTTTTTATCTATCGCCTTGCCCCGCCCAGCAGTCTCTCTCGCCGTCTCGTCCAACAACTCTCCCGCAATAACACCCTCACCCTCTCGTCTACCGACCAAGCATCCAAGTACCACCTTCCCAAGAAGCTTCACCTCTAGTTTCAGTCGCCCTCATCAAACCGTCGTCTTCAGTCAACTTTTGAACTCTATATGTCCACCACAGTACCAACCATAGCAATCGCAGCCCCTCCGGTGCCCACCGTCATGGACGGAGCATTCGGAGGCGGCCAACCGTCTTTACCTCGCTCGACATATTTTCCCCTCACTCCAAGCCCGACTTCGCCGTTCAGAGCGCACCGTCATCCCAGCGCCAACACCAAACCACCGAGGCCGAAGCCTTATCACCGCCCTA
>KN823347.1:0-10327 GCA_000827465.1 Tulasnella calospora MUT 4182
AATACATGCGGTTGTTGGACCATTCATCAGAAGCTCTCCGCAGGTACTGCAGACCTCGCCAACGGCTTTGGAAGAGACCATCAACTTCACAACCAAAATCGAGCTCGTTAAGCTTCTTACCTAATTGGCAATCTTCATCGATCCCTCCCAAGGCGTGTAAAGTCTCAGTCAGGCTAGGAGATGCATCATGACCCAAGTATTTCAGGAGCTCCAGTCGTCGTTCGTTTAATTGCCATTGGTGTAAGACCTCCGAGTAAGCGATAATATGTCCCTCGTACACAAGCCGTTGTTTGTTATCCGCGGAGAAAGGTGCATGATAGAAGCTGCGGGAGCGTTCTAAGAAATTTGTTCCAAATGTTATGGAAAATGACTCACTTGACTTCCTCTTCGTCTTTGATGAACCTCACTGTAATAACCTTTCTCTTTGTTTTTGGTAGCTGTGGGAGTGGGCCCACACCTGGGGGTCGAGGAATCGGGGTAACATGGCTTCCAGAAGAACTTCCTGCTCCAACCAACCGCGAGTACCAGATAGATGATGCGCCAGGAGAGGGTTCAGCCCATGTTCGCACTGTGGTCGTCTGAGCTTCGTTCGGCTTGCTGCTCAGCCCTCCGAACAGAGCACTGCTTTTGCGTTTGGGAGACACTTCGGATTTGGGGTGTATCGGGTAGTGACCAGGTACGACGGGAACGGGGATAGCGGGTGTTGTGACGGAATAACTCCCCGGGCTCCCATGGCTCGTGGTTGTTGAGATTGTGGATATCGTCCTTTCTCTTTTGTTACCCAGGTTCAGCGATGGACTTCCATCTGTCCCGAGGAACCGACTGGCCCAGGAATTTCTTGAGGGCGAAGGGAAAGAACCGGCGGTCGTAAAGGAAGAACGATGATTAGGCCAGGAAGGAGAAGGGGTAGTCGGGCTGGTATGATGGGGATCTCGAGCACGAAGGCTAAAGTAATCGATGTTGATTCGCGGACTGATGGACAGGTCCGGTATTACAGAAGCATGTGGCGCAGATTTCTTCAATTCGACCATTGTAGTTTGTGCGGCTGTAGAAGATACGATCAGTAACCAAATCACGAAAACTAGAACGATACGGCGTACGTTGGGCTGGAGTGAGACGGTCGACCTCCAATAACATAACAGAGAGCATTGCAAGCATTTGGAGGTCTCTAGTTTGGGCGAAAATATCATAGCTGGAAAAATACCATATTAGGCTAGGCTAATTACTGCGGAACACCCACTCACAATGCCTTCGCGGTTTTTTGTGCCAATGGATGATCACCCCACCGTACATGTTCCCTTCTGGAAACCACGGTTTGCAGCTGCCCCTTCTCATCCACGGGACTACCAGCTTCTGAATCCTTTTCGCCTCCATTCGCCGCAACAATGGGGCAGAACAGGCTGAAGAGCGTTTGCCAGACCCTCACGTGATCCAGACGTTGCTGTCGCCTTGCGACTCCCGCGTTGACTTGACAGAGATACGCGGGATTTTCGGCCATCATAGTGTAGTCCCGAGCAAGTTCCTTATCCAAGACGGGCAAACCTGTGAAGCGCTTAATCGACACAGACGAAAGAGGCCTGCTAGCGTGGTTGCTAGACGCTCTTGTATCCCTGGAGTCTCGAGTAGCCGAGCGCAACTACGTAATAGGGATTAAGGGCCCGGTCGGAATTTAGACAATTAAGCTTACCACAGGTCCGATGAAGAAGCTATCGGCGATTCCTGGAGCCAACCACGGGTTCCTTGGACGAAGCTCAGGCTCTTTGGGGATGACTGACTTGGCTCCGTCATTGGCGAGCCTTGAGAGTCCTAGCATTGCATGGGATATAGTCCCTGCGGTCGACGCAAAAGGCCGTGTTAGCAGTCCTCCTGAGGTTGCTCGCGAGACTATGGAAGGTGATGGAGAAGCATTGCGGCGGTTGGTCGTCCCTCCCCCTCCAGAGAATACACGACCCGGTCGATTCAGGAAAAAGCAGACGAGTTCACCTGCATTTCTAGGTTAGTGTTTTGTAAGATGGAGTTACGAATGGACCGACCATTTGGTCCCCAAGTTCCGCCGCATCGTCGTGGTCTGATGGAATTCCCTGGAGTATTGACGATGGGACGTGGGATGTCCTTGCCTGTTCGACCACGGATTTCGTCATCAGGATCAACTTTGCTCTTCTCTTTCACTCTCATGTCCGTGACGTGGAGGTCGCTGGGATCAATAGTGGCCATATCTTCTTCCCCATCGCTTCGGGAACCTTCGCTCAGACCAAGAGTGCCGCGGAATCCATACCCAGCGGCTTCATCTTCCCCGAGAAGGAACCGCAGACAAGGTTCCAGGCATGGTCTGTTGATGTACCGAATGTAACGCAGCTTCTTGAGAAGGAACGCCCGCGTCTTCAACGAGATACTGGGGATCTTGTCGAGGTCAAACGACGGGATAGAGCGAGCGGCGTTCGGGTCTGTGGGAGATATCTTCCAGTAATCCTTCGGGAAAGAAAAGGTAATCCTGATGAACGCGAGAGCGTTGTCATCCCGCCACGGGCCCAAAAGCGTAAACGTGACAATGCGTTTGCGAGTGGCGTCGAACCGTTCACACGTGACTCGAGTACCGAATTTGCGAGCGATCAGAGCAATCCTAATCAATGCGGTATTAGGATAATACGATCAACAAGGGAGGAAGATCACTCACTCGTCGGCCAAATGTTCCGGCATCTCGCCGGTCCCCTGATCGGTGCCAACTGTCCGAGCACGACTATCACTTCTTCCCCTTGGCCTTCCTCTCTCCTCTCCGGGGCCGTACACTCCCAGTCCAAGACCAATGTATGGTTCGCCGACGTTCTGAGGGCGCATGTCAACACTACCCGCTCTTGATCTCGATGCAATACGCGATGCAGGCCCACTGCTGTCTATGCCCCCACTCCCAGGTCGGCGTTCGATCTTGACGCCGGAGACATACATCTGCTGGTCGATTCCTCCAGGTGGTAGAGCTCGACTGTTCCCACCTCCTCGAGTCATGAAGCCCCCCGTCAACGTCGGCCGTCCCATAAATGCCGAGTCTTTGTTCTCCTTCTCCTTCTCTTGTGTTGACGAAGATAGTAAAGAGGGCCTAAGCTGAAGCTTTCGTTGCTGTTCCGGAGACTCCGGAGTACTTCGGATCGACGCGGTGAGAGGTGGACCTTGTCCGTGAGGACTTGGGTGCGCGGGGGATGCCGTCTTGGCGTCCTGGTTACCACCGACTTGCACTCCCGCCAGTATCCCCCGATGAGCCATGGGAGCCGATACAGTTGGCTCTAACGCCTTCTCATCTTTAGGTTGTGTGTTGGGAAGGCGGTAGGTTATCTCCTCAACTTGTGCTCCGTCACTTTGAACATTCCGTCTGGCGAAATACGCCTCGATGCGCGATCCAGGCACGTGTCCCGCGGCCTTTAAAAGCGCCGGATCTATAGGCAGCAAGCGGAGAGTGCGATCCTTTGACCAAGTGACAAGCTGGAATTCTCGATCATCTATGCGTGCGTGGCAATCAATGACAGGGCAGACTGGAGCATCGAGCCTAGCGCCTCACCGTGATCGACATCATGCCCGCCCTTAAAGCGCCACACGTATTCCTTGACGACGTCGGTGTGACCTTCCACGGTATGAATCGGTTGGTCCGTTTGGTCTGGTGACCACATTTCCAGTGCGGTTTCGCCACGCTGTGGAAGCGCGAGGATACCATATCCAAAGGGTAGGTGCCTCGCTCGCCAGACTGGGTAGCGCGTGTGAATGACAGAGCGGGGCTTGGGTTCGTCGTCGCCTCCCAACCTTCCGACACCATGGCCCGAGTCGAAATACTCGGATTGGGGGTACAGGTGAGCTAGGTTGGCGTCAGGTCGGTCGACGTCACCAACCCGGGCTGAAAGAGAGTCCAAGGTCCAGAACTTGATCGTCCTGTCGAGCGAGCACGTGACGATTTCGTTTCGGGTTTTCCGTGACCAGTCGACCCCGTATATTTTGGCTCCTTGGTGTGCTCGGAGAGCGATAAGAGGAAGAGAACCTTTCTGGAGAGCACACAGGTCAGCACTGTGGAGCACAAGGTTACCTTAGAGTTGACATACTCGATTGTCCCAAATGAGGACTTTATCATCATGGGAAGAAGCAATGAGATGCTCGTCACGCCCTGCGCAGATTCAGTTAGTATTATGTTAGCTGGTCTCGTATAAGACATACTATTCCACTTGACTTGAGTCGCAGGAGCTGTGGAACAACAGAGTCAGTCCCCGAGCTTGGTGCTTTGTCCGATGGCTCACCGTCCCAAGCACACATCCCAAAGACGGTCCGGGGACCAGCTCTAAGATCCCATGCCCAAATCCAGGAGTCAATACCACAGCTGGCAATGACCTGAAAGCAGGTCCTCCTGGTTCGTTAAGACACCCTTCCTGTATGTATTGCATGAGGACTCACGTCCGGATTGTATGAACTCCAGTTAATGTCTGTTATTGCTCGGTAGTGCTTGTTGAGAATAAATTCGATAGCGGTCTGTCCCGTCTTGTTCAAATTCCATATCAGCAGCTTCTGCGAGGATGTCGAGACTATATAGTGAGAGCGCGAGTGATGCGGGTTCCACTGCACGTCCGCGACCTCCCATGTACCACCTTGAGGGAGGAAGCGGGGTTGCGCGTAAGGATCGTCCAGGTCAATGATAAATAGACCTTTACGACTTCCTTCGCATTGGTTTTCAGTCCTCGGTCGAGATGGAAGAAAGCCCTGCGTTGAGACTCACGCAGCGAGGACGATATCGCGGTTCGACGGACTAAGACTCATCTATGGGTGGGTTTCCATCAGTCCGGAACAACGAGCCCCCATCTAACGGTGAATACTTGCATTTCCAACGGGCTGAGGAAAGGTGATCTCCATTTTCTGGTAGAACGTGCCTTGGCTCTCGGTGGAAGGCGCACCCGAACCAAGGGAAAACCCAGGATTCATGCCAGTATCGCCAGCATTCGGAGGTGATGCCATGATAGGTGACAGGGGAAGTGATTTACGCCGCTCCGCGTACATTTGCATCGAAGGTCGGAGGTAGGCCAAAGGCACTGACTGAGGGAAGAAGCCTATAGGCGCCGTCGCTGGTGGAAATTGGAATCCCGACTGGACTGGGGGTCGAGGCGGCGGTGGCGGTGGTGGAGGAGGCGGCGGCGGCGAGGAGCCCCTGGATCCATTCATGCCTACGTTGCACTAGATTAAGCGAACAAGAGGAGGTTGGTCCAGAGGTTGTGGTCGCCTCGACTTCCTTAGGGAATCGTCTTGCTGAGATAATCATCGAATGTTCGTTTTACCCAGGGACGGGAGAAATTATGTAAGTTGCCTGGCCGGAGACGTCGTACCTTGCAAGTGGGTGATTATATAGCCTTAGTCGATAGCTCGGCCGAAAACTCACAGCTGGGCGTGTAGAATTAATATGTTTTCATTTCGCGTGCACTAGAGGGTCAACGTCCAAATTTCCATAACGCCTGCTTGGTAGTTGTTTGTTCGCGAAAGTTCGACAGGCTCGCCCTTCCCAAATTTCACGACCGCAATATTCAACGTCCACTCCTGTCAAGCATCATGAGCAATGCATGCACGTACATTAATTATAGGCTCATTCATCATTCCTCGTCCCGCTATTTCTGTTATTTTCCTCATTTTTCATCATCTTCCCATGTCCCCGAGTTGGACCCTGGGTTAACGTTGACGCTAACCACATGTGGTGACTTTCAAGCGGGATGGAAAGTTACACAGCCCATCATATGGTCTCCCAAATCAAATACCAACGGCGGCGATATCAACCGGTTATGGTTCCAGCCAAACAACAGGATCAGACTGCACGATCGCAACCGCTTCAAGGAAAAGCAATTTGCCGAGGTCTCCCTAACACTTCAGCCAAGACTCCAAAGGCTCTATCAGTACCTCATGACTACGGCGGCCCCTATGCGTAGAGGAACTGCAAGCGGCAATATCAGCCGGACGCAAAAGGCCAACGGGTCATATATCTGGAAGGTATTCAGGCAGCAAGCGTTCGACCTATGGAAGGACGAGCAAGAGGAGCTCATTGACGACAACGCCATGCTGGAGCTTCGTGAACTCCTAGATGATCTTGCTAAGAATCGCAAAATATGCAGCAAAGTCGTAGGTAAGCTGGGAATTGAGGGAAAGGACGCAACGCAAATGGAGAACCCTCCCAAAGCCTCGTCAAGTTTCAAAAAGAGTGAGTCCGTTCTCGACCAGTTGGTGCTGAGCAGCCTGGTAATCCCTCAGTTGCGTTTCAGGCATCGAGAGCTTGAACCGGTTCGACGGCATGTCATCACTCGAGATGTCACATGAAATGAAATACTCCGTCCACGACCCTACCCGGATACCCACAAGCCCGCTCGACCAATTTCGTCCTGTCGAGGCAGATGACGTAAGCACAACACTCTTCAACCCCCGGTGGATTGCACTGATTTGCGCCTTCTCTTTAGCCTTACGATAGGAAACGAGGACGAGAAAGCTCTTCTGAACCCGAAGACGATGTCGATCAGGTTGAACTCAGATACCAAACACTCAGCCGCAAGAGGTTTCGATGCTCTACAGATTCTGAATACAGCGATAGCACCGCCGAGGCCAGGAGTAACCAGGTGCGAGAGGTGGAAAGCTCTACCGCGACCGACCCCGAACTCGAACCTGCCTTCGGGGCAGATCTGATAGAGGCCCTCGTTGCAGAATGCAAAGATCCGGCAAGTCTTGTCCACACAGTCAAGCCACATGAAGCTGAACCTTTTGCCGTAGTGGACATCTAGCCAATTACTGATGAAAGTAGTCTCAATGGGTCGGTCTCCTCCTGAACAGGTACGAAGCTGCTCTCCTTCACTCACCCGTATCGTCTCTGATGTGCTTCTATTTAGCTGAGGAAAGCGATTATTGATGGCATGTGGGATGCGCCGGAAGTGATAAAGGAGAACGAGGATTTGGGCACGCCATTTAATGATGCCATTGCTAAGGCTTTGCGCAACCTCGACGAAGCAGTCATCCTCTTGTAGTAATCCGTCGCACGTTTGTTCCGGTGAGTCTTTTTGGTTCACTTCTCTCTCCCCTCCTCTTCCTCCAGAAGTTCTGTTTCCTCTTCCGCTGTGAAAGGAACACAGAGAAGAAATTGTATTCCTTAGAGCTTAGAATATCAAAGTCGTAAACTAGCTCATTCCCCAAAAGGTCCGCCAGCATCTCAACAGACATTAAATAAAACCTGAAAAAAATCGTACATCCGTTTATTACATTGAAGAGGGTCTGACGTAAAAAAAAGAAGAATTGATCATATCCTGGTCAATCTCCCACGTGTTTGTGAATATCATGCAGCCTGGCTTACCGAATAATTGACGAACAATGGTCGCTTGCTTCGAAGCATAAACTGTACCAGCAGTACTCCAAATGTGCTCCCCGAGTTGAGTAGTTTCATTAAGATAATGAATGTGTTGCTGCCGTAACCTCGGTTGAGACGCACCCTAGCAAGGCCTGGCAGAGGCTGACCTCCCATACCTGTAGTCGATGCTGGCCGGCGTTCCCATTTTCATGGCCTTGGAACACGCTTTGACCGGTCAGTCATTATATGAATCTCAGTGTGAGATTGATGAAGGCGACAAAAACAACGATCCGGTAGGAGAGAAGATGCCACTTGACAAAGAAAATAATGTCCCGCGGATCCCAGGTGATAGGCGGTCTAAAGTCGATGTCGTTTAGGGCCTTTAGGTTCCTACAGTGGGAGGCGACAAGCTCCCTGAGCTCGTCTCGATATTGATGCACCTCACCCGGACCCTGTGGAGCTTCGGCCCTCTCCCCTATGTCGAATATGCCGACGGGGATTTGCATGCTCTCGGAGCACAACGCGAGGGCCTGATCGTATTCCTTTCGAACCTTGTGAATCTCCACCAGGCCTAACAGAGCATTCGCTCTTCCGAAGTTGTCGCCGAGGCCGGTGCTAATCTCTAGGGCTTCGGAGTGAAATGCAACCGCTTGGCTGTACTCCTTGCGAGCCCGATGAACCTCAGCGAGACCCGAAAGAGCGTTGGCTCTCCCTTGGTCGTCGCCGATGTCGGTGCAAACTTGTATTGCCTGGGAATAAAATGTAACCGCGTGGCTATACTCCTTGAGAGCTCGATGGGCGTCGGAGAGACCCAAAAGAGCGTTGGCTTTCCATTGCTGGTCGCCGATGTTGGTGAAAATCTCTAAAGCCTCTGAGTAGGATGTAACCGCTTGGCTGTATTCCTTGCGAAACCGATGAATCTCAGCGAGATCAAAAAAAGCGTCGGCTCTGCATCGTATCTCGGCGCCGCTGCCGGTCCGGATTTTGAGCCTCTCGGTATGCAAAGTGATGGCCTCGTTGAATTCGCAGGGAGCTCGATGCATGTGAGCAAGACCCACTAGAGCGTCCATTCTCCCTCGTCTACCGCTGACGCCGGTGGTCGGGATATCGAATACTTCGGAGTACAATGCTACCGCCTGGGTATACTCGCCGCAAGCCATATGGACCTCAGCGAGACCCACCAGAGCGAGAGTTCTTAAGGGGTTGTCGCCGATGTCGGTGCTAATCATTTGGGCTTCGGAGTATAATGTAACCGCTTGGCTGTATTCCTTGCGAACCTGGTGAACCTCAGCAAGACCCGAAAGAGCCATGGCTCTCCCTTTCCTATCGCCAGTATCGGTCCAGATCTCCAACGCGTCGGAGTAGCATGTAAACATTTGGTCGTACTCCTTGCGGGCCCGATGAATCTCGGCGAGACCCCTCAGAGAGGAGGCTCGCCCTAGTTTATTACCGAGCTCGGTCTGGATCTGAAGGGCCTCGGAGAAGAACGCGATCGCCTGGCTATGTTCGCCTCCAAGCCAATGTACGCGAGCGATGCCCAGTAGAGCATCGCTTCTCCCACCGCTGTCGCCCATGTCGGTCAGGATCTCTAGTGCCTCGGAGTAGAGCTTGATGGCCTGGGTGTGCTGAGCTCGAGCTCGATGCACCTCAGCAAGACCGCAGAGAGCGGCAGCTCTCCCATGCATGTCGCCGGTGTCAGTCCGGATTTCCAGTGCCTCGGAGTAGCAAGCGATGGCCTCGTTGTGCTCGTTTCGAAGTCTATGTATCTCGGCAAGATGCCAAAGGATGTAGGCTCTCCCATTTTGGTCGTTGATTTCGGAGAAGCTCTGTTGAGCCTGGGCGTACAACGATATGGCCTCTTTGTAATCGCCATTAAGTCTGCGCATCTGGGCAAGCCCCGCCAGTGCGGTGGCTTTTCCTTCCCCGTCGGCCACATCCGTGCAAAGGTCCAAGGCCTCGGCGAAGTGCTTTGACGCGCTGGGATAGTCACCTTGACGTAGGTACATTGCTCCAATGCGATTCAGAAGCTCTGGAGAGCGAATTTTGGAATCTGCTATTCGTGCTGGATTTGGAACAACCAGCGGCTGCCAAAACCAGTTCAATTCAGTGAAATGGACTATAATAGAGTACCACTCACCATCCATTGAATGGACCTTCGACAATCCTCGGCTGTTGGTCGTTGGTCGGGATCCATCCTCCAACATTTCATCATGAGGGAGCACAGTGACTGGATCAACGACATGCGTGCGTCGCTGGTGATACTTGGGAGATCTCCCCGAACGACGCGTGCGATAACTGCGGTATTCCTAACATCTTGGAATGGGAGCAAGTTTGTCATAACCTATTTCGGTGCTAATCTGTGAGCGTCAGCTCCAATTGACAGAGGTTTCGCTTTACCTCATACGCTACCCAGCCGAAGGACCAGATATCACTCCGAAGGCTACATTCGTCGTCCTTCAACAATTCCGGAGCGGCCCAACGAATTGTATAGTGATTGCATGTTAGAGTTATGGTATCGGTCGAGGGACAGAACGTTGCTTCAAGCGATGCTGCGAGCTGAGGCTCGTCCTTGGCTGGCTGGCTCTCCACATTGAGATCCTTGACGATTAGATGACGAGCAGAGCCAAAGTCGGTAATTATCGCACGGCACTGCGAATTAATCAGTATGTTGATCTGCAAATTGGAGTTCAAAGTTTGATAAATGTATCATTCTGACGCTTTGGCAACCTACAGATTTAAGGTCACCGTGGTATAATTCACGGCTGTGGAGGTATTCCACTCCTGCGACTACGTCCATAATCTGGAATAAAGAGCTTCAGAGCTTGGTCAGACGGGAGTAGTGCAATCATACCAGCGCGAGTCTCTCAGGAATTTCCCAATCCGCTGAGGCGATAAAGTCCCTCAATGTTCCATTTTCTTCCCAGGGAAGGACCAGCCAAATTATTTCATTCGATAGGTCTTCAACAAACCCCTCAAGCTTTATAATGTTTGGGT
>KN823348.1:11952-22867 GCA_000827465.1 Tulasnella calospora MUT 4182
GATACCAAGTCGATCTTGTTCTCATTTGTGGCGACTTCAAAGCCATTAGGACTCAAGCTGATTTAAGGTGTATGGCCTCTCCTCCGAAGTATCTTGAGATGGGAGACTTTTCAAAGTGAGTAGTGTCGTGGCTTAATATTGGCATGACTAACATCACGCACTCTGATCGATAGATATTATACTGGGGAAAAGGTCGCCCCGATTTTGACCCTCATCATCGGTGGCAACCACGAAGCAAGCAACTATTTTTGGGAGCTGTAAGCCATTCTGGAATTGGATCTCAGGACCTTTCTGATGTCAACCCTGGTAGATACCACGGTGGCTTTATCGCTCCGAACATGTATTATCTTGGTGCTGCAGGGGTTGTACAATTCAACGGTATCCGGATCGCCGGTCTTTCAGGAATTTACAAGGATCGCGACTATGAAATAGGTATATATGTCTGCGATCATCTACTTTCTGAAGTCCGTGCTGATGCAGTGTCCAGGTCACTATGAGAGTCTTCCGTACGACCAAAGTTCTATGAGGAGCATTTATCACACCCGTCAGTACGACGTCCAGAGAATTTTGCAGGTGAATTCAATGATATCTCCAGCTCCGAAGAGCCCAATGAGCTCATTCACATCATCCAGCTAAGTCCGGTTGACATCTGCCTCTCGCACGATTGGCCCCAGTCCATCGAGCGGCATGGAGACTACGATGATCTCATGCGCCGGATGCCTCGTTTCAGGCATGACGCTGAGGCCGGGAAACTTGGCTCTCCTCCTCTTCTCGAAATCCTCAAGAAGGTTAGGCCATCTCGGTGGTTTTCTGGCCACATGCACGTCAAATTCGAGGCGACGGTTAAGCACGAGGGGTCGGCTACTACAACCGAGGCATCGTCAAGTAGCTTAGCTGCCGTAGAAACTAAGCGAGGCGATATTCATAAGATTGATCCAGAGGATGATGGAGGTACGTTCACAATCATTTTGTTGGATGCACGCCGGATAATCGGTTCCTCCATCAGAGAAGAGCAAGCCAGAACCAAAGCGTTCCTCGCCACAGCCAACGCTTTCGACCGACCCGCTCCGTCTCGGAGACAGCGAGACCAAGTTCCTCGCCCTAGACCAATGTCTCCCGAACAGAGATTACCTAGAGGTATAGTACCTTCAAACCATGTTATTTTTACGCATCTAATTCGAGCTCTTTTTTCTATAGATAATGGATTTCCCCACACGACCAAATAACGATCCACCCAAATTCACCTTCGATACAGAGTGGTTGGGCGTCGTCCGCGCCACCCATCAATATTTCTCTAGGACGAAGCAACAGCAATCTCTCCCACAGGACAACGTCCTTAAATCGCTCATCGAGGAGAACATCCGCTGGGTGAAGGAGAATGTGGGAGAAAGCAAGGACATCACGGAGGTACAGGCGTTCACCGCAACATCTCCCGGACCTGACCCAGCTTTCAGGGGCAATGACTACCCTCAGCGTGAGTGGCATTCCATCTTTCGGCACGTTTCCGATTGCTGACCGTCTGTATTCCAGCGATATCGTACACAAACCCGCAAACGGTTGCATTTTGTGAAATGTTGGGTATCCCTAACAAGATCAACTAGCACCCGTTAAAGATCCGGAGCATCCGTCGGCTATAATAATATGCCATGTGGGGGGCTATCCGGTCGTGGCTGGGTCTGCGTTAAAATAACAAGTCGACTACCAAGACCAAGCACGGCCGTATAGTTAAAACTAGGCGAACTGCTAATTTCAGTGATATATCGAAAGGAGAGCAAAAGCAACCGAAAAGAGAACCATGATGGAGGAATGCTAAGAGAAAACATGATGCGAACGTAATTGCGGGTCGTGAAGCATGACATGACATGAGCATCCCAATTATATATGCACGGACGGAGACATGAGAAATGGATAAATTATCGTCATCAGCGGAAAGAAGAGCAAGAAGAAAGGGTAACGAAAAGCAAAGGAATCTAAGTGTCAGGCGTGAACGGGGATGGTAGTCCCCGGAAAGGTCTTGTAGCCACAGGGCTGTCGGACGTGATGGTAAGCAGCGGAGGGAAGGGTGTCAGTGGTGTCACCCTTGCCACCAGCCTTGGCGGAGCGGGAGAATCGGTGTCGATGCTGGTGAACGATTCATCCATACTAAACGACGTATCTCCTTCGGCTTCCGAATCCGTTGGAGCTAGGCTCTCGAGTTCGTCTGGATCATGATCGTGCCCCTCGGCGCCGTGATCAGAACCAGACCGGTGGTACGACTCGACTTCGGCTGCACTGAGGACTTTGACCATCCTTTCCTCTGGAACAATCGGTTCCATGCCTTGCTTAACAGCTTCAGACGCGTGACTGAGCATAGCCTCCAGCATGTGCGATATCCGGTCAAATGTCGGATCAGGGTCGGGTACACCTTCCTCATCCTCGTCATCCTCGTCGCTGGATATCGATCCGATGGCACCGCTAGTGTCGGCGTTGACTGGGTCCGGTAGGTTGTCCATTGAGGAATTTGCTTCTGACGAGCGGAGCGCCGCATAGGCCTTTGGGGGTAGGGTAAGTCGAGTCTCTCGAAGCTTTCGTTTCAGCTCCCGGATTTCTTTGGCTTGACGGGCTTTGGTGGCTTCAAGCATGGCATTAATCGCGAGTAAAGAGCGGTTTGTGATTTCGAGATCCTCAATCTAATGGCCACAACAATGTAGGTCAGTCAGAAACAACTCCTTATCTTCCAAAGTGCAGCCTGCGAGTCTACCTTACGATTTGTCCTTGCCTCTGACTGCATGTCCTGCATACCATCCTCCACGATCGGCGAAGTAGGTTTCTCGGGGTCCCCTGACCCTCGGTCTAGTAATGCATGTATCTCCCTCGCGGTTGTAACGCTGCTGGGTGAGCCCACAAATTGATCGGGCGCTTTAGCGAAGTTGGGCGGGCTTCCATTCTTCTGTTGCCTTGGGAAGGTCGCGGCGAACGCAGGCGGAGATACTGGCGGAGACTTCTGGAACCCGAGCCGCGGAGACGCTGGAGGTGACCTGTTGAGCATACCCTCGATTGCCTCCGGAGGTGGAGGAGCTGGTAACGGCGGAACAGGAAAGGGTTGGTACGTGTTGAAGTGGTGGATGTTAACCATCTTTGCCCGCGAAACAGGTCTAGTCAGAGACGCTGGTGGAGATGAAACGGCGGACGATATTGAAGGTGATCGTTGCCTTGGTGTAGTGGTACCTCCCCGACCTCCAGCCGACGAGACAGAGATTTTGCGTTGCTGCTGTGCGTTGAAATTGGAAGGCACTGACGGAGACGGAGGTCCACCGTTATTGTTGCCGTTAACTCCTAAAGCCTTGACCGCCAAGGAGGAAACCTTGCTCTTCACACGTATAGCCGGTGGACTTGTTGACACCTGTGATCCCACAGGCGAAGGTGACCTGGCTTTAATGGGCCTGGAAGTCGTTTCAGGGGATGCGGGCCCTGCGGGTCCGGCTTCATATAGTCCAACACCGACCGAAGAAGACGCGGGTGAATGCGTGCTCAATGTAGACGTATCGCTGACACTATTGTTCCGTAAATGGTTGCGCGTAGTATTGATCTTTGCAGTAGGTCGAAGCGATGAGCCTACTGACACGGTCCCTGCTCCTGTCCCGTTGATTATCATGGAAGTTGGTCGGAGTCTTGGTGATCCCGGTAGCGAGTGCGTTGACGCCATCGCGCGTAGCGTAGGTGTCGGTGACGTGACCCTCGCTGAAGCGGAAGCGAACTTTGGAGACGAGGATGATGACGAAGTGACTGGATTCGCGCTCGCTGGTCCTCCGATGACGCTCCGGGCCCGTGGTATCGCTATCGTTGCTGAACTCCCAGCTGGCATTGCGGATTTGAGCTTTTGCTGAAATTCTGGCGACGTTACACGCGTCACGGGGGACGATTTGCCTGTGATTCTGATAGGAGAGGGTGACCGAACGATGGTGCTGCCCGACCGTGGTGGGGCCATTCGGACTGGGGACTTGGACCTTGCTCGGGGTTGTGCTGAGAGAGGAGCGTCATTCTTGGAAGCGAAGGTGTTGGTATTGACCGCGATTTTCGCTTTGGTTTTCACGGCGGTCGTAGTAGCGTTCGTTGCAATGTTTGTCGTGGAGCGAAGGTAGCTAGATGAAGTAGTTGTCGTGGAGTCTGCTTGTGCTGCAATCTGGACAGAAAAGGGCTCAACATCATCAAAGCTCATCCGAAATCCACCATGAGTATCACCTTTCGTTTGACTTGGGCATCCATAGTCGTTGAAGTGTGGTACGTCCACCACGTCGAGTGTCGTTTGCCGACGGCGATGGGAAGGAAAGAACACTTGGTCCAGGTCGAAACCCAACATTCGAGTGGACGACGGCCTTTCAGGGGTCACGGCTTATTTGGCACATCTCCCTGACACGCTTCCTACGCTTCACTTGAGCCCGTTAAAAGAATTGAATAAATCCTCGTATCCCTTATTATCTAGAATCACACTCGAAAGGAAACTCAGAAATGAAACTCACGCTTGCCTCCTCACTAGAACAACAAAAGCCGCTCCACAAATCGCGACGGCAAGCGTTCGCCATGGACATCCCTAAAGAACGTAGGCAGATGACGGAGATCGAGGATCAAGATATCTACCAGACATCGGTGGCGAGAAACCAAGTTCGTGCTCAAGTTGAATGCCCTGTTAGCAGTACTCGAGAAGCAATACCAGATGCGGTACAGGTAAAGAGTTTGGGCGGTTACGTGCTTATGAATTTACATACACCTGTGCCCATCGGGCATCGCCCGCAGAACCTCTGTTGAACTCGGCGCGGAAATTTCAGACGCATCTCCCCTTCCGACATCGAACGTACGGTTTCAACCTGAGCTGGTAAAAGCGACCTATCACCTTATCAAGTTGGGCACACGTGATCACTGTAGGGAGAATTGCGATTACGAACAATACTGTAGTTCCACAAACACTCCCCGTCAAGTATCCAGTGCCCACACGGTACAACACTGATCACCTGCCTCAAGCGACACGCCTGAGACTGGGGGCCTAACAACTGGCCGCAATTACTATTCCCGAAGTGATGTTGGTTTGGGTCCGGATGTGGCTTACACGCACATGTGCATCACACGTGCAGGCCGAACAGCAGGTCTCGTACAACGACCCTCCCTCCAGGTTCAACTTGGACCGCTACCAAAAGCAAACTCTTTCTCTACTACACCTCAAAATTCGTACATACTCTCTTAGATGAATCCTGCCTCTCAAAACCCTTTTATTGCGCCTGTGTTCGAGATTCCCAACCCACCGACCCAGTTCGGGCAGGACGGCGGCAAATTCTACCGCTCCTACGATGATCTGGCACAGGAAATAGATGAAGATATGGTGAACGGGCTGAAAGAACAGCTGGACGGAATGCTTATCTTCGTAAGTCATTCGCTTAATCTTGACACCGGGCCTATCCATCCCATTCAACACACCATTTGCAATCCAGGCTGGTCTTTTTGCAGGTGTCAATACCGCATTCCTCGCCCTCACCATTCCTCTCCTATCCGCTGAGCCCGCCGACGACACCAACGCACTCCTCGCACAGAACAACGCACTTCTAGTGCAGTTCGTTATGGGGAGGAACGATACCATTCCTACCGACTCCATCCTTCCCTCAGCAGCATTTTCCCCTTCGCACAAGATCTTCACGATCAACGCACTCTTCTCATTGAGCTTAGCATTTGCGATCATCTCATCATTCCTGGCCGTTCTCGGTCGCCAGTGGCTCGTCTACTACCGCAAACGTGGTGGTGGAGGTCCGGATCGCCAACGGTGGGAACAGCTTAAACGGTTCCTCGGAGCTGAGCGATGGCGGCTCGAGGTCGTCCTGGATGATGTGCTCCCGTCTCTCCTTCAAATTGGGCTCATTATCTTTTGCGTGTCCCTCCTCCTCTACCTCCACTATCTGAGCCCAGCAATTTCCCTGATTGTTGGAATACCCCTGGGTATCGGACTGGCGGTTTTCATTGGAAGCGCGTTATGCACCTTGTGGGATAAGTTCTGCCCCTTTCATACCCCACTGTCCCACTTGCTGCTCTGGGCAGGTCATTCCCTTTCCTGGGTGGGAATGGCTATGAAGCGCATTCTACCCTTCGAGGGTACATTCCTTCATGACATTCAATTGCAGCGACCAGCCGAATGGCCCGAGTTACTGCAGGTCATCGCTCTTAAGCGAGTCATATGCACATCAGATGACCCAGTTACGCTAATACACGCCATAGCGAACCTATTCGCGGTCGAATCTCCAACTGCAATGCAATTATTGTGGGATGAACCCACATTTCGGCAGCGGTTTTTGAAATTATGGGACGAGTCCTACGACGGAATGTTACGGCTTCGGGGCTACAACGTGGACCCGAGAGACTTTGCAGAGTCAACTAGGCGCTTGTACTGTAGTGCTGCAGCCCACATTGCACTGACTCTTGGATACGACCACTCGCACAGCCTTGAACTATCAATGGCCATATCTACTCTCGTCCCCACGACAGTTTTCATTCCGGGTCCACGACTTCAGGATTCATCTGCGACGTTGATCAAAGCGAATCTAGGAATTTTCGCTCTTCATTCTTGGCTTAACGAGACATTTTGGAAGGAAGTTGACCTTGCTCGAAATTATCTGACTGCATGCTCCGAAGTGCTCCCTAGCTGCTCAGATCTTTCGCTCTTGTCCTTCTTCTCCTGGCTGATTTCACAGTCTCCTGAACTCGAGGAATCCTCCGCGGATCCACTTGAAAGTATGAGAAGGTCATACAGCAGGTCAGTGATCTGTGTTGTCATGAAGCTATGACTGACCGCAAGCTGTTCTTGCTCTAGCTACGCGTTTGATGCAGCAGAAACCGTAAGCGAGGGATTTGCGACTTTGCTGCGAGCAGAATCCAGGAACTCGCTCGACTGTGACACTGTGTTGAGCAACATGCTACAGTGTGTCGAAGGAATATTGGTTGATGGGCAATTTACCTCAAACGAGCGTATCGAGGAAGTCTTCAAGTTATTGAAAAGTTACGACATAGTTCTGCGAAATCCTCAATGTCCGGCCACAGTAGGACAAGCGAGGAGAAATCTATGGGCAAATGTGGCACAAACTTGGAGCCGCGAATTTACCACCCGGACTGCCAAAATTGAGTGTGTCCTTAGACCCCAATCCGCTCACTCGTACCAGTACTCACGTGAATTCCCCGTGCACCAGCGATACATCTGACTTGGTCGAGGCCCTAGACGACTACATGATACACCTCAGAAGTTTCGATCGGACTGAGTTTGGATACCACCAAGACCTTGAGGTCGAGCAAGTATTTGGTCCGATGCTACAGCAAGTTCTGTCCAATAGCAACGCAGAACTGGTCCAGGAGCTGGCGCCAGTCTGTGAAACGCATAACGCATTCGTGTTGGAGGTCCATGGGGTCTTTAGAAAGATGCAGGTCTGGTCCATCTTGCACCTATGCCTTTCCGGAGCCGTCTCATCTTTATGACGTTTCATAGAATAATGCCAGGCGAGTTCGAGATCCAGATGACCACTGGTGCCACTGGCAAGAGGAGTCCCTATTAATCCAAACCACTGAAACTCGCGCGTAAGTCATTGGCGTATCTCCAACGTAGACTTCACTAACCTTAGTGATCTACAGAGACATCCAAATCCTCCTTCTGTCAAGGCTTGCAGCGTCACAAAGCAACAGCATTTCTTAGTTTTGACTTCTCTAGCTCTGAAGCTGGAATATTCTTGGTCTTTCGTCCGTGTTCTGTCATTTGTCCCCGTTCCCAGTTGGTGATCATGCACCGCCACTGCCATCTCTCGTTTCTCCCCATGATTCGTGTAGCTTCCGATAGTTTATAGATTACACCGTGAAGACAGTACGACGCCTTTAAGCAGCTACGTGATCATGATCTATGAGAAGTTGTTAACGAGACCAGACCATCAACACCCCCTCCATCCCCTGATTATTCTCCAACCATACAATTGACCCCAGAGTTTCAACGGATATTTTTGAATCGCCTGCTCTCTATGCACAAAGCATCGGATGTTCACCGTTTCTTAGCCAATGAGCTTGATGGAACCACCTTACGCGCACAGACCGAACGCCCTTAGGTTTCGCGGAGTTTCAAGAGCTTCAAAGTCTCAAGTGGAGCGACATCATCAATACAATCACGAACGATAGTAAACACAAGGAGTTGAAAGAGGATCGGTTCAAAGCTTCCCAGGGACGGTAATTACATAAGCGTGGGGTCTCAAAGTTAATGTATTTCTCTTATCATTCTTTGTCTCCGGGGGGCAGACTAAATTCAACTTGGTTAGGGTAGGATAGGTGCGTTGTATTTATGTTATTCTATTGTGAGGTTTGGCAAGCAGGTCGAGCTTGTCAGGATGAAGCAGAAGCCGGCCTGATTTTGGGAGGGGTCCAGGGGAAAGTCTCCAGCATTCTCTGACATCGCTATAATTGTCTTCTGTGATGCTAGTACTAGTAAGAGGAATTTCTCAGGGACACCCGGTCACATGACGCGCGTCCACCACACCTTTCAGACTGCAACTCGGACTACGACGAAGGCCAAACCTTCCCGCTAAGCCATCACAGTAACAGTAATCACAAAGACTGCATTCGATGAACTCTGTCATTCGTAACCAGCTTAACCCTCCTGTGTTCGAAATACCGGACCCACCACACGAGTTCGGCCAAGACGGCGGCAAATTCTACCGCTGCTACGACGCTTTGGCACAGGAGATAGATGATGATATGACTAGTGGACTGAAAGAACAGCTGGACGGTATGCTCGTTTTTGTGAGTCTTCTGAACGCTGGCATCGGCCTCTTCCGTTCAACCCACCAGTCTTTTCGCAGGTGTCAATACCGCCTTCCTAGCTCTCACCGTTCCTCTCTTGTCCGCCGACCCCGCTGATGACACGAATGCACTCCTCGCACAAAATAATGCAATCTTGATGCAATTGGTCACAGGGAGGAATGACACCGTACCCCCAGACTCCATTCTTCCCTCAACATCAGGAAAACCTGAGAGCTCCGCGTACGCCGCGCCGCGCCGCACGGAGCCTCCGGAGACTCCGAGAAATCCGTGCCAGCGGCTCCGGGGTGTCTCCGCATGGAGAGGCTGTCTCCAGCTGGAGAACGATTGATCTTCCTGTGATAGGATTGAGAGTGGTGTTCCTAGAAAGCAGCGGACGGTTGCTGCGGAGAAGGGTGGTTGTCCTTCATTGTCTCAGGCTGTCTCCGCCCGCACCTGCCCCGAGACGGCGATCTCAAGTTTCCGGTCGCCTCTCGTTGCCAAGACTCTGGATCCATCAAGCTAAGCCCTGAGCTCCAAATTTCCGGAGCCCGCCATGCGGAGACCCTGAGACAGTGGCTCCGCGCTGAGCAATCACGTTTTCCTGATGAACAGCATTTTCTCCATCATATGACATCTTCACGATCAACGCGCTCTTTGCTGTGAGCTTGGCATTTGCGATTATCTCGTCGTTTCTTGCATTTCCTGGTCGGCAGTGGCTCGTTTACTACCGCAAGCGTACTGGTGGAGGTCCGGAACGCCAACGGTGGGAACAGCTCAAGCGGTTCCTCGGAGCTGAGGGATGGAGGCTCGAACCCATCTTAGACGATGTGCTTCCGTCCCTCCTTCAAATCGGTCTCATAATCTTCTGCGCATCTCTCATCCTATATCTCCGCCATCTGAGCCCCGCCATCTCGCTAATCGTCGGAATACCCTTGTACATCGGACTCACGGTTTTTGTTGGAAGCGCTCTCTGCACTGTCTGGGCAGCATGGCCTCCGCAGCTCGAAGTGAGTCGCAATCAAGCAAACACAGCGTCACGATCACGGCGCGCTGTACTTCCCGATACTTTTCTCCGATACTTTCCTCCCTTCCGGATGTGAACCTAGGCGGTTGCTTGGGTTCCTGGCCCTGGCTCCTCTGCTCGACATTTTCACGGACGTGATCTATCCCTTTCTTCTAGTGTCTACGGGCTGTGAGAGTATGTATATCTGGGATTTCTGCCCTCCCACGCGTTCTGACGTCTTTTGCAATCTGCTCCCGGGTAATACTGTGCATCGAGGGTTTTATCTCTCGGACAGTGCTTCGTAGACACATATAGTTCCGAGCAACAAGTATGTTTCATATGCAAGTATACGTATCGGGGAGGGGTCAGCGGCCTGTTACTTTCCGTTCATGCGGCAAGAGCATTGGAGCCTCGCGAAGTAAAGCCAGTTTTAACATCCGTTAATTTACTGGCGAGTTCTTGGACATTCAATGGCTGCAGATTGGAGTCGAGATCGAGGGCTGAAAATGAACTATAGAAGCCAAGCGGGCGTGAGCAAGCAGATTACCGTATATGTAAGTATTAGCATTGATTACTCAGATAAAGCATTTATGAGCCAGTCTCTGTCGGCTTGTGCGGGCAAAGACGCTTGGTTTTCAAGAATATTGTCATCTTCTTCCTGTGAAGTAGCCAGCAGCGATAGAGCGAGCAAAGTGGCGACCTCGATTGTCAGCTCCCTCGTCGGTTCCTAATGAGGAACAAAGGTGCACCTTTCACTGACTGTAATATTTAACAACCGAACACTAAACTCACGTCTAGCACTCTACATTTCATTTGAACTTCAAGATAGTGCAGTCCATTTGCGACAACGAGGGCGGGATGGGTCTTCGGCACGTCCGGAAACTGAATAGAAACCTCCGGGCGGATTCCACTAGAGAGAAGACGCGAGAGCCAGCTACAGTCATCAAAAAGGGAGTCGTCGGCGATATCCTGTATTTTGGAGGACATTGTCTGGAGAAAGGAATGTCGGCTAGGGAGCAACCTGGAGTCGAGGATACTCACAGGGAAAGGAGGATGACACAACCTCCTCAGAATTCTAGCCAAGTCGGATCGACCTCGCGACCAAGATGAATATAAGTCGGCCCC
>KN823349.1:21310-33343 GCA_000827465.1 Tulasnella calospora MUT 4182
ACCTGATCTCACCTACGCTATCGGGAAACTTTCTCGCTTTGGCAGCAACCCTGGCAAGAAGCACTGGTACGGCGTTAAGCGTGTGCTACGCTATCTCAGTGGCACTTTAGATTATTCTCTTACTCTTGGTGGCATCTGCTCTGGAACACCAACCCTTACGGCATACTCGGACGCATCGTTTCAGGATTGTCCAGACACCAGCCGATCCACTTCAGGGTACGTCTTCTATCTCGGCGACAGTCCCATCAGCTGGAGCAGCAAACACCAAGGTGTCATTACCAACTCCACGATGGAAGCGGAGTACCTCGGCCTTAGCAACGCCGCACGGCAAGCTATTTGGCTCCGCAAACTCTTCGAAGACCTCGGTTGTATTCAAGAGAATCCTACGGTTATCTACGGTGACAATAACGCGTCTATCATACTCGCCCAGAACGCCAACGATCATGGACGCGCCAAACACATCAAGCGTGTCTACCACTTTGTGCGTGAACGGATCCAACAGGAGAAGGATATCACCGTCGAGTACTGCCCTGGTAAAGACAACATCGCCGACGTTTTCACTAAACCCTTAGGACCCGAACTCTTCAACAAATGCATCACTCACCTTATCAACAAACCGACGGGATCCAGCACCACGAGTGGGAGTGAAGTGAGAAGTAGATAATTTGTACGTGTTTGCTAGATACGCTTTAAGTACTGTTTGTTGTGACCTGAGCGATCTCTTTCTTCAACTCCGTTGAACTAAGAGATCGAACAGGTATGAATATTCCTACTACTACTAGTTAATATAATACGAAACTCCGTTGAACTAAGAGATCGAACAGCTCGTGTTTCACTACACTATTGGCTGTCGATGAAAACCTATGTCAATCAATACATGGACGCCTGTGATACTTGCCAAAGCAACAAACCGCACAATGCTAAACCAGTTGGACTCCTCAAACCACTTCCAGTCCCCACTACAGTGCCTCAAGTATTTCTACCCGATCTTCTATGCCAGGGGCAGCTACAATTACTCTGCCGAAGTGGGTGTCAGACCTCGACGTCGGTCAGAGGGCCGGTACTGAGACTGAGGGTGAACTTGGAGTGCAGGTTGCTGAGTGGTTAACAGAGAGAGATCACTAGGCGAACATATTCACACTAGCACGATTGCTGAGGGGTACTTTGACTTTGTAGTATACAAGAGGCAAAGTGAGGAACAACCCTCCTCACCTAGGCTGGTATTTATATACATGCGAGATGTAGGGAAAGGACCAGAAGGTGGCGGAATACTAAACCGTATCTTACTCAGAAACATCCCAATACCTCAAGGCGCAGACTGATGCGCTTACGCGTCCATCATGTGTATACCTCGTGTAGGGTAGTGGGCAAAATCCGGACATAACTTAACTGCATCTCTGTCATCTCCGATCCGTTGGTGTCTTCAATAACATCACATTGAACCATGGTCGTGACAGTGGGTGAATTCCTGCACAACGTTGTCCATGACTGGCTGAAGGAATCGGTTCCACCCCTTTGTTGGAACCCCGTTGGTAAACACAACTGGAAGAAGAGACGGTTTTCAAGAGATGGACCTCAATGGGGAGCATTACAATTGGCAGATCAAACAACGCGCAAAGGGATCGAATATGACCCCGGTGACATTGCACCGGCCTTAGGATGGCTTGGGGAACTCCATGAACGACTTTTCCCAGAACTCGGTGTGGAGTACCAGAACACTTGACATGCAAGTGTTAAGACCATGGAGGACATTGATACTGCAAACCTGCATCCCATCACAGGTTCCGCTATGCTACAAGTCAGTTGTAGATCTCATCCTTTTGCTCCGTCGATAAGATGACTGGTTTGCCCGCCTCCACAGACCTAAGGCTGGGCTGCTCAGTGACCCAAGTCCAGCGGATTGGCGAGATGCTGGGATGGCACTTGTAGCAGCAGATGTGATGAGGATCGGCAGGGCGAGGAGGGTTACTGAGGTATGATGGAATTGCAGCAGTTCTCATCTTGGATGAGACGGAGGATGCCGACGTCCTCGGTTCCCAGTGTGTTGGGTGACAGATTCCCAACTCGGGCTGACCGCTTCTGTTAAGGTCAGTAGACGCGCAGATATAACTAACTGTGAGAATTGCAAGTTGCTGCACTGGACGCAGACACGAAACCTGTAGAGTTGTAGAGTAATTAGTAATGAAGATGTAATTAGAACGTACTGGTATTATTAAAAAGAAGTATTTGTGGACGTTAAAGAGTAGAGATGTAATAGAGTTAAGCTGAGGGATTGCGAGGTAACGTTGAAGGGCCGTGGGAATCGTCTTGAGGCGTTCTAGCCGTGAAGGGTTTGAGGCGGCTTAGAAGGGATTAAGGAATTAAGGCTTAAGTGTACTAAGTAGTTATTGTAATTTCATAAACATCAATTACTATATTAGGTAGTAGGCGAAAAGGAAATAGAAGTGTGGTGCGGGGTTTCATGAGGCGTCGCGGTTACCTAAAGAGGTAATCACGTTCGTAGAAACTAAGTGGCTTATTTATCGAGATAAGCCTAACGAATTAACTATTTATCGATATAGTTATCGGATACCTATTTATCGCGATAGGCTAAACGAGTTCTTGAGGCATGCGCAAGAGTGGTTTCTTAATTTGGGTAAAGGATGGGATGCCATGACTTCTTCATTGTGGCTCCTGTATTTATTACTCTAGCTAGGAATGTTCTAGACTATTCTAAATAAGTCGTGGCAGTTCTAGAGAACAAGAGCAACACTTCTCTTCGCTTAAAAGGGGCTCGGCAAGCAGCCTGTTAGATGTCATGTGACTTGGACGCTTAACTCATCGAGCACCGATTGGGGCAAAAGGACTGCGTAAGATAAATAATACTATTAATAGAAACGTCTTAGATTCTAGATTCGTTGAGCTTAGCGTGGACGCTTCGACGAATCTTCTAGTAATTATTAATCCTAGTCAAGCCGGTTTCCCAAATAAGGAAGTTCAAATTATTATCTATTCTAAGCTATTTTGCATCTTTCGGGTACATTAGAAAGGAAGCGAAAGAGGAAGAACAAGAAAAAGAAATGTAATTAATTTGTATTTAGTATACTAGGCAGGCTAGGAAGTTGAGAGGGGGAGTGGGCATGGCTCCCACGGTTCGATTCCTAACAGCTTCTCGTACAGAAGATAACCCACTGATCTCCCTCCATCTCTAGCCTCTCTCCCAAATCGCTGGCAAAGCTGGTTGAGGGTTAAACCTGAGCAGCAGTATTGTATGACTCGCCACACTCCTTTGGAATTTGAGCCACAGCCCAAAATCTCGGAAGCAACCAAGATCCAAACGGAGGATCCCAGCTCTGAAAACCCGTGCAGAACTTGGTTTATATGTTCTTCAGATAGGGCAGCATGCAATACATCCACAGTGTCAAGGTTCGAGGGACTGAGGTCAAGGAAGCGAGGCATTCTCAAGAGACGAGCGATGGAGACGAAGGACAAGAGTAATGAATTCGAGGTAGAGACAAGAGGCGGAATGAGGAACAACCCTCCTCATTCCGCTGAGACTATATACTACGAAAGTGGAGGTGATTACTAATTATTACAGACGACGCGTCAGCTACATGTGTTAACAATGAGGGGGTGGGCATGAAGGTGAAGCAAGGCGAAAGTCCAGATTCATACATGAGGCAAGAGTCCAGACCTGATCACAACAATTACACACAACATCAAAGAATAACAGATATTAACACACAACATTAAACACACACAAATAGATACTAATATTATGTCATGGTGATGAGGTCATCACACACAGTATCACGTGAGTAACCCCTCTTGTGAAGCGATTCCTGAAGGAACCAGACGAGCAATGTGATGAGTTTAACATCATCGACGGATACAATGACCTTTGGAAGAAGAGTAGATCTGATTGCTTCAGGTTGTTCTGCTCCAGGAAATTTGAGAGGGGCACAGACCAGGTGTGCGAGTTGTTCATTACAGTCCGAGTCAAGCTCAAGCACAACAGTGCTGAGTTCAGCGCAATGATTGCCAAGGTTGATAAGGACAGAATCCGATTTGAGGTTGAGGACACGGCTGGTCTCTTCCCAATAGTGTGGAGGGAGGATTGCCGAGAGTTGAAGGATTGGTACGTCAAATCTTGCATTTCGAAGCAACGGACGGAGCAGGCAAACTCGACCGTAGGATGGCTGGTAGGGACCCATCTCTACAATACAATGTGCCTCATCCATGACGAGATGGTTGAGGAGAGAAAGGAAGTCGCTTGAGTGCAGAATAGGGGCAAATGTAGGGCACTCCAGCATTTCCGGACAACAGAAAATGACGCGAGATTGCCCATTGATAATATTCTTGATGGGAATTGTCTCGTTGCTAGTGGCTCTTGTCACAAATATTGCAGGAAAACCGAGTCAATTGAATCTAGAAGTCTTGAGTGAGTATGTGCAACATTTACCTGGCCAGGCAAGGAGATCCACTTACTCTTGCACCTGCTCCTTAGCCAGAGAGCGAAGTGGCGTGACTACAATTGATACTCCTTTCCCCATAAATAGAAGTGGAAGGACAAAGAGAAGGGATTTCCCCATCCCGGTGGAGACAACAACTTTGACATCCTTCCATTGCAGCAGAGCCTCTGTAGCTTTCACTTGAAATGGGCGGAAAGTCTTTCCGGGAGCTAAAAGCTTCCCCTCTGCATTTTTCCACTGCTTGTTGCTTAGCGGTTGCGTTGCCTGGTCCAGCTCAAGGGCACGGCATGATCTTGAGGGAACCGGGCTTTGATCGACAAGAGCGATTTTCTTTGCGCGCGAGGCCAGAATGGCTGCGTACGGTTTGTATGGGGGAGGTGTGGGTGTTTGAGCGAAGCCATTGACGTGGATGCCACGGCGCTTTGATGACGATGGTTGTGTGATGCTTGATGGTGTGGGTGGACGTGAGAGGGTGGAGTTTGTGGAAGAGATTTCTTGCAAAGGGCGGCACTGAGCACTTGGAGCTTTTGGTGTAGAATGTACTAATGAGTCTGAATTTCCATCCCGAGTACAAGCGGGTGGCATTCTACTTATAGCGTATTCTGCTACATTCAGCGCTAAAGGAGAGGTGGGACGAAGCAAAAAGCTAGAGCAGACCCAAACACCACCCCAGGCACAAGGCGAGCTCTGATGATCAGCTGCGTTCCCATCAGCCATTTTGCATTGGCTCCTCGTCGAAACGTAATCCCCTTGCGGAGTTTGAAACTTGATCTCAGACTGCCGTGCCAACCGAGCTGCAAGGGAGGCACAGCAGGCTGAGGTTCTGAGACTAATGTTCAACAATACAGGTTAGAGTCACATTCAGGTTCAAAAGAGTGCACACGCAACATGCAAATCCAATCCATCCTATTACGCTTCAGAGCCCATCAATCAACATTATGAGCAATAAGCAAGGTACGAAGGCTTTCCTTAACAAGCAAGTCAAGGGTGTTGAGAGTCGATAGTGGCGGCGCGCGCGGACCGCGGGAACGGCAAGTCGCCGCACGGGAATACGGATAGAAGATGGGATAGTGACTAATTAGATATTGTAATTAGTTTAATGTATATACGTAGGAGTATTCGTAGATAGGTAATAAGACGATTATTGCCTAATGAAGATATTCCCGAAAGGGTGGGAAGCGAGGATGCGCGGACGAGCGAACCGGAATTAGTTACCTAATCGGGTAGTCACCGATTCGGCGAACTCGGAGGACAACGAGGGACTCACAGTGTCCATGTATGACTAAGCTAAGTGTGTGGCTTGAAGGCGTTTAAGGACGCCTTCGGTTCAGGTTGTCGCGCGAGGGTTTCCTAATAAGGAAAGGGGGTCTTTCGCGTTAGCGAAAGGTCGCGTCAACGAGAAGGAAAATCAACTTAGATTTATATAGCGCTAAGTACGCGAGAACCCTTTATCCCGAAGGGTCGAAAGGTAAGTGTCTTTTTGTCACGCTAGACTTGCGGGGTTAGAGGTACGCTAGGGCGTACTGAGTTAAGGGGGGGGGAGGTAAAGGCTTGTCGTGTTCTCTTAGCACGAGAGCCGTATTTATTATTTACAAACGTATGTACTAGAACCTTCTATATCATTCTACAACCTTCTCTAACATTCCAGAGCTCATCACGTCACAAGGGGAGGCTCGGGAATGGGCCGACGGCACGGCCGTGTTCCGTGGGCGCCTAACGCCCGTTAAGGAAAGGGGTGGCTTCGAGCCCGCTTTGTGGCGCGCAGCTGCTTACTCATTATTGCTGCGAAAACTTAATATCAATTCATCGAGCTGAAGCGGCACAGTTCGACGAATTGATTGAAAGAATTCCTAATTTAAATGTCGGGCCGGTTTCCCAAATAATCGTAGCTAAAAAGGGAAATCCTTAATTTCTCTACAATATGAAATCTAAAACCATTTGTAGTATTCGTAGACTCGAAAGCGAAAGAGATATACATTTATAGAATTAAAAGAAGAAAGGAAATATATAGGAGATTTACATATGAGGGTGGGGGGGCGCCGCGTGAACGCGTTCCCACGGTTCCCTAACAAAGGGGAAGGTCATCAAGGTTGACAGTACCAGAAACATCAATCCTGACGGATACCGAGCCCCTCAAAGCAGAACCAGACTGGGAAGTTTAGGAAGATTTAGGCTGACAGTTATTATGAGGTAAGGGTTTAGATTTAGAGTGGGAAGAGGAGAGAGTATTTGAAGAGGAGGCACACAGAGCAGGAAGCGGGGAAGGCACATGAGACAACGAATAAGCAACGAAAAGACAATGGGATGGGTGTGCCAGGTAAGGAAACATCAGGAGCGCCAGACAACAACAGAAGAGACGGAGTAACCAAACAGAAAGTGGAGAATCTGGAGGGGACTGACAGGGAAAGGAAAGAGTCAGGCAAAGGGAAAAAGAAATTAAAGAGTAAAACATACCATCAGGGACGCCATCGGCCTCGAGTGAGCGAATGTAATCGTCGAACTTGGCAGACACGTCAGACAAGGCGTCATCGCAGTTGGCAGAGAAAGAGTGGGGGGTGGAATAATGAGGACCAACTGCAAAAAAAGTCAGAAAGCGAATGGAGAACAATAAAAAGAAGCGTACATGAAGGAGTGTCGATGACAGCAGCAAAACCAGGCAAGGAGGGGTCAATGGTGATGCCAACAGAGGCGCAAAGGGAAGAGGCTAAACAAAAAGGATCAGAAAAGCAAAAAAAAATAAAATGAAGGGATGAAAGAAAAGCTTATTTGATGATTTTTTTCCCTTCAGGGCTGGCGATTCCCCACCTGCAAAACCCAGGTTTTCTTTGCAACCCACCAGGAAATAGCCAAGTGGTCCCTTTGGAGCTTTGGTATAAAGGGTTTAGCTCCAATCGATTGGATTGGAATTCGTTCCCAAGATAAAGGAAAAAAGAGACAAAGTCAAACAAATGAGAAACGTAAGACAACAGTCATATGACCAAGGGATGAGGTATAAGGAGAGAGAAAAGAAGTAAACTAGAAAGTTCCCTCAAAGCGGCCTTAGCAAGGGAAGGCCTTAATCTCCACCGACGCCCTAAGCCTAACATAGTCTAGCAGGAGGTGTTTGATCCTTGTTCTCAGCGTGTTTGCCAAACCACAACACAGCTTCATCAGTAGCCTTCTCCCAGACCCTAGAAGGCTTGTTGGGGATCTCATGGTAAGACTCCTGTGGGTCATCGCGTTATGTTAGCGTTAGGAGAAAGCGATTTGTAAGAGTGAATCGTACAGGCCAATCGATCCAGTTCTTGTCAGTTGCCGGAGCTTGTTCATAGAAGGCTTTTGCGGCGTGGTAAGAGCAAATCTAATAGGCAGTACCAGACATAATAGCACAAGCAGGGAAACGGGGAGGAAGAAGAGAATGAAACAAGGATGGGAAAGGAGAGGCCAAAAAAGGGAATGAACCAAGCAAAAACAGGGCACGAGAAATGGGCAGTCCAAAAGAAACAGGACCAACCGTGGCGTACAAGGACAAATGTGAACGAAAGCGAATAGAAACAACAAAATGAAAGGATAAGAACAGCAAAAGAAAAGAGTTATTGATAAGGGAGAAAGGAAACTGTGGAAAAGGCCAAGAAGTGAGGGGAAACAACAGAATGGAAGGGGATTTCGGAAGGGGGTGGAATTAGAATGAGGACCAGGAAAGCCGATGGGCGCTTGATGACACGCTAAATTCTGCTGGTAAGATCCATTCACCCTACCATGACGGGTTCAGGGAATAACCAGAGTAGTTTTGTGATGACCTCGTCATCACAAACCATCACAAGTATCAACGATCCTATCACGTGACATCCCTAAGCCCAGTTCCCGGTCTTTCGTCGCCTCACCTTCCCCTCACGTTCTTTACTCATCACCCTCATTGTAACCGCACGACCATTACTCATTCGACGCGTAAGCGTTTCCATCATGTTCTCTGACATTCTTTACCGTTTCCGTGTCATTCTAGCATAGCCACTCCTTAGTATATAACCACGGCGGAATGAGGAGATCTGTTCCTCATTCCGCCTCTTGTCTACTCCAATACAACAGACTCCTTCAGCCATCGTCCTAGTGTGAATACGTTCGCCTAGGGATCTCACTCTCATTGTCACAGTCCCACAGTCCAAGTCCACAGCCCACGTACGCCTTGCTCGGTTCAACCGTTCACGAATCGTGACAAGTTTAGTATCCGTGTACTTCAGCAATCACCTCTTATAATAGCTCCTACAGCCACTGAACTGTCAGAATAAACACTCAGTGATTCAGGAATTGGCTATATACCTAATTGCCGGTCAGAATAAACACTAATGTACAAGAAAACAGTCAGGACAGAATGCTACATAAGTAAAGGGAGAATATGCATACCTCAGTGATTCTAAAATTGACTGAAGTATGCTGGTACATGTGAGAATATAAGGACGAGAGAAAACAAGCTTTACAGAGGGATTACAGAGGGAAAGAAACCTGAGCACAAAAGACAAGACAAACCCCCCATCTGTACAAACCTATCATAACGTGCAAGACAAGAAGATACAAAACAAATATAATGGATGTGCATTAAGTGCTTGCTTTGGCATCATTCTTGGCCTTCAGCGAGACTTGGAATCCGACATGAACCCCTACTGTTAGGTTTGGTAGGGGTGAGTGTTTGTTCTAACCATGAGAACAGCAAGTCGCCGCACTGGATGCGTAAATGGAACCTGTAATTAAGCTGTAATTAGTATTTGTTTTTAGAATTAGATCGTACCTTTATTAAAAGAATTACCATTCATGATAGTGTAAGAGTTAAGAATCTAAAAGAGCCAAGGGTGAGGGATCGAGGGGCGGCGCTGAAGAGCCGTGGGAACGATCTGGTGGCGCCCTAGCCGCGGAGCGTTTGGACAGCCTTGAGACGATGAAGGAGTTTTAGTACTAGTAGATTAAGTAGCTCGAGTGATTAGTAGAGGTCAATTACTATATTAAAGAGTACTAGATGAGCGATAGAACGCGTGGGTCATCGGTTCGTGAGGCGTCGTGATTTCCAAAAATGGTAATAGTGTTCGTAAGTATTGAAGCTGCCTATTTATCGCGAGAGGCTAAACGATTGGTCTATTTGTCGGGATAGACTAACGTGTACCTATTTATTGTGATAGGTTGAACGAGAGTTTGAAGCACATGAAGGTGTTATTTCTTAATTTGGGGTAAAAGTTGGACAATGCAACTTCTTTGTCGCGGTGCCAGTATTTATTAACCTAGTTAGGGAGTTTCTAGTTATTTATGGAATATTTGTGGTCATTCTAGCAAACGACAGTGACTTCTGCTTCGCTTAAACGAGGCTCGGCAAGCAGCCCGTTAGGCATCATGTGTTGTTGGCGCTTAACGAGCTCGGCTCAGTTTAGAGCTCTAGGATCGCTGAAGGCGATGAGGTCTGTTAATAGAACTAGTACAAATTCTAGATTCGTCAAGCGTGCTGTAGTCGCTTCGACAAATCGCTTATTAAGTTCTAACTAGGGTCGAGCCGGTTTCCCCAATAAGTAACAAGGGAATTCAAATTATTATTTATTCTAAGCTAATTTGTGGTCTTTTGAGAACATTAGAAAGGGAGCGAAAGAAAGAGGAAAAGAAATTGAATTCTAATTAGTTTGTATCTAATGTACTAAGCGGGCCTTTAGGGAGTTGAAGGAGGGGAGCAGACAACTCCCACGGTTCGTTTCCTAACACCTACCACTTGTGACCAAATCCGAAAGATACAGTTCTCTGTGAGTCGCTGAGATAATCACCATCCTGACAGAACTAGAAACGGATGGATCAGAAAGGTGAGAAAAGGGGGAGGACACTACCAGACATCGCAAAACAGAGCAGAAAGGAGGCACAAGATGGGGATGAGGAGGGTGGAAATGAGGGGGGAGAGAGAGAGATGAGAAGGGGGACGGAATAAATTAGGGGATGAAACAGCCCAACAGGCGGAACCCAAATGATAGACAGGCAAGTGAGAAACACAAAGAAACAAACAACGCGAGCAAGAGCCGTCCTCAGCCCCCTGTTTCCGAGAAAGACCGTCATGACCTCGAGATTATCTGAGATCCCTAACGTAAGGGGGTTTCATCATCAAAGCCTGTTTAACACGTTGAACGTTAACTGGAACCTGTAATACGGGAGCTATTCCCTGCCATTTGTTTGCCCGCGCAGGACCACATGGGGAACAACAAACGCGCAAGATTAGCTGTTCAGATGTAATGCGCTAGCTGACGCGTTTCAGAGGGAGTTATTGCGTCTCGTTGGTGCGCTTCCCTGAATTGGTTGCATAGGAACGTCCGGGTGGGAGGAGAAACAGACAGGCGAAGACAGCTTACAAGAAAGACTGGCGGTGACTAAGGTGCGATGTCGAATCTCGCCGAGCAGCTTCTGACCGCGAACCCTGGTGATAATCGTTTTACCGATACTATATCGATGGGCTATGGGCTGACACACTGGTCGCTAAGGGACCGCACACGACCAATCCATTACTAAGGTTTCTGCGACTCGGGGCTACGCGACAATTGGTGCGTCTTATGTCAAAGACGGCTTGGTGGATTAAATGGACCACGCGGTTGGGTCTGATTACAGAACGAAAACGAGAACGAGAATGTACGAGGAAGGGAAGGAGAGGGACCCTTTCCTCTTTAAAGATAATGGTGGCCATTAATTTGCGACATGATGTTTATTCCAGTTTAGGGTTGCGATATGGCTGGGAGGAGGGCGAGTAAATTCACCAGTGGCCATTTGCCATACACGGAAATAAGAGGCCGCTGGCGAAAGCATCGACAACGAGGCATTGATGGAGGAGGGCAGGGCAGGGAGACAGCAGAACCCAATGAGATACGTTAGTTATGAATAACAAATTAACTATATCGGATGTGGACATCATTACAGTATTATATAATACGTGAGGCAGTCTCCGATATATTTGGATTGTCAACCTCTGTATTAGGCCCTCCGATCCAGACTTCCTCCCAAACCTTGGCACCCATGGCAGGTATGAACTCGCTAGATGCATAGTTGGCCAAATTCACGTACAGGGAAAACTTTCGGCAAGCGTAAGCCACAAACCCTCTCATTGGAAGGTCCATAGTACGCCACTGCTCGTCTTGCACAGGCCTCGTAATACCATCTTCGTAGAGCATGGTTGATTTGTGATCAGCTAACCACGCCCATTGGAGTGCTTGGTAACAAAACCACCGAAAGATTCGAACCATCTCATACCGAAGAATTTCTACTTCTTCATTCCAGCGTTGTGCTGCGGCAGAGGCATGGACAAAATCTAACCGAATAACTGTTTTCGCATATTATTATTCAGTACGAATGAACACTTGTCTCGAAGAGATTGAGCTTACATTCATTTCTCCAGGCCTCTACAACATCGTCCAAGGCAGATGCGAGACTTTGTGAGTCACTAACGGTCGGCTCCGTCAAGGCGAGGTTATTGATAGACTCGAGAGGATGAAGCGTGGGCCGGAGGGTCCAAATCCAAGGAAGACGCCCTTGATTTGATTTGTAAAACCCACCCTCCAACCAGTCGCTGAGCAAGACAAGGTCTTGGCCCTTCAAC
>KN823350.1:0-33239 GCA_000827465.1 Tulasnella calospora MUT 4182
GTAAAGTCGACATGTGGTTATAAACGCTCGTCAGCGAACCCTAAATTCTGCTGAGCCAGGTAAAGCTTTCACCCTTTACAATCGCTTGTAAGTTCCTGGTAAACCCTTCCAAGGCACGGCTGTCCGACGTGATGTATGCCAGCTACACCGCTGCCTGACGTGTCGATGAAAGGCGAGAGAGTAAACTCGACGTTCATGATTGGGCCGGAAAGAAGGCACGGGAATGTCACCAAGAACGCAGTAAGGCTGCGCGCACACTCGGCAGCCATCATGTGCTTGAAGGTCGTGCCATTTATCTAATAAGGAGTCAATCAGGAAAAGGAAGAGGGTCCTTCGGGAACCCTGAGTTGTAGGCCCTGCACGTAGGATTTGAATTTGCACTGTGCACTGGATACGCCAGGGTCGGCTGGGAGTGGGCTCGTCCAAACACAGGTGGGAAACCGCCATGTTCGGCTAGAAAACATCAAGACAGCACGAAACAAAGAGAAAGGTACCTGCCTAATGGGGTATCTGACCTTCCTAATGGGGCAAGCGTGTCCATGTTCTTTGTCTGCTATCCTCATGCTTCCTGACCAAACACGCTGGTTTCTCCCTTGTTGGTTGGTTGGTTGGAAATCTTTATTTGTATACCGTGCAAACAGTCAATCCTCAAAGGCGACAAGGCACGGTCCCGACTAATCGGGGAATCGCTACTACAAGTAGTAACGAAGAGCGAGAAACAAGTAAGCAGAAGTGGGTCTACGGTGCCAAAGGCGATGGGGAAGTAAGCGGGGGGAAGGTCAAGACACAGAATAGCCTTAGCTAAACCATAGGGCGAGTATTGGTACGTAACAAATGGGAAAACAAAATTTTCGGGCGAAGATTGCAAACCGGACTGGAGTCCGGCCGCTAGTGGTTTGCACGTTCGGGCGTTGTTTTGAATTAGGGTACGGTATGGTAGGGGAGGGGAGTCGCCGAAAGGGGTAGGCGAGCCACCTGTTAGGCTCTTCGTGTCGGGCGGTGATCAACCTCGTGGTGATCACTAGTCATCGGGGGGAGGGGAGTCGAGGTAGCAGAGATGAGTGGTAACAGATGTCAAGTTTTTCCTCAGGCTCCTTTGGCACTGTAACTACGACTCGGATCGCAATGGGATCGGCACGACCGACGGCTGTTGTGCCGATGGGAAGGTAGGGAGGTTCAACGCTGGGGCGGTCAACTTCGGCGAGTATCTTCCTGTCGGTGCTTGAGTTTCCCCCCTTCCAGTTTGTGTCCCAGTCGCAATGGGTGTAGTTAAGTTGCCTGTATGTGGCGGGTGCTCATAGGGCCTGGAAGTTCCGTGCTATGAGGGTGAGGTGGCAAAGGATTGTACGCTGAACGGTTGTGGATGCTGGTTTCTCCCTTGTGAAATAGCAGCGGGGAACGAATGTAGAACACAAACTACGATAAACCGTGCGAATATAAAGGACCCGGCGGCATACCACTCCAGCAAGCCCAAGGCATAGGCTGCCAGCCGATGGATTCAGTATCCCGTGAAAAATGTCGTCATAGATACAACTTCCTTTAGTTCAACGGGTGAGAACCGAAATGTTGAGACATTCGAGTGTAATTATGTACTTTCAAGGTTCAACAGTTCCAAATCGTAAGCAAAGCGTGCTGTCGATGTGGACCTTTGACTGAGATATATTAAAGAACCGGCTGAGGCATTCTGTATGATAATTTTCTTCACCGGAAATGGATTCTTAGTCCTAGGTCGAAGACTTGGCGTGAAAACCTTACGCGTAATCTCTTTGGTGGCTAAAATATGCTGTTTGAGCTTGATTGACCCTCGATCTGCTGATATATATACGCCCATAATGTACATCAAATAATATTGATCCGTCGATCTTACAGGCCAATTCGTGCGTAGCTCATTCCGAGACATCAATTTCTGTCGAGGAAGCGTCATAACAGGCAGTATCATAACAGCTGCATCAAGCAGAGTGCGTGAATGCCTTCGTACCCCTGGTTTATTCCACAGTCAAATCAAAAAGTGGTTGCGCTATGTTGAAGGCTCTGTAAAACGGAGACAGGCGGAAGGAGCGTGTTAACCACGCCCCCGTTGTTGGTACTTGCCACAAAGCTGCACCTTCCCGGACCGCTTTAGATTCTGGGCGGTCCTCAATCGACAATTCGTTATTTTCACCTCGGTCATCCTTCTGTTGAGCGAAATCGGGTGGCCGAGCCCCCCTCCCCCCTTTTTTATCTTTTCTTTTTCGCCAATTCTTGGAGTCGGACTTGGGTGGCGGGATACTGGGTGCTGTCCAATGGATCACTGCTGCCAGAATTCTCCGTCATCACGTCAATGCGTTAGGGTACGGGCCATTACCTCCGCGGAGGTTTTGGACATGTCCTGGACCGTCGGCCGGTACCGACGACCTGGAGGGCGGTTTTGGACACGGTCTTGGACCGGTTCTGGACAGGGGAGTGTGCTTACATAATATATAGGGGGTAGAGCTTACTAAAATCAAACCTGCGTGCTTCGGCGACCATTATTTTTGATAGAGCTATACTACATGCTTATCTTCTCTTAGGAATTGAAAATACGAACTCTTCTCCATTATTCTCCAGCCGACTGAGGATCGCTCTATACCTAGCCTCGTCGTCATCGTCCTCCTCTGCCGGCGCTTCCCTTGGGGCCATGGAGAGAAGGTCCAGTGCCTCTTTTCGGCCGGTCTCGGACAAGAGATTAGGCCGACCTCCAACAAGGCGGTCCAGGACCGGTCTTGGACCGGTCTTGGACCTGTCCAAAACCCTTCAGTCCAGGACCGTTCGGTATCTCCCCGCACCCTACAATGCGTTTCCCATTGTTAGCGCCTGGCTCCCTTTTGCCGTCCGGTGTCTCTACAACATATTGGGCTTGTTTTCCGATCAGGCATCAAGGTCGATAGAAGGATCACAACGGTTGGAGAGAGGAGAGCACAAGAGCTCCTCCCAGGTCCCATATCACAAACTGCACCGTCCTTCAAGATATTGGAACAAGGGTCGGGTCCATTTCGGTCACGGCAAGAAATCTGGCGCTGCAAGGCTATCCAGGAACAATACAGGGGCGTCATTCCACAGCCAATCTCGTTCGATAGCTTCCGGCCACATACTAGTTGCGGGCGGTTTCGGTAGCGGCCAATGTTTTGGAAGACAAGGAGAGAAAGCTGCCAACCTTAAAGGTACATTGTCGTGCATAAAATTCAGCGTGAATTGTCTTTGATACGCGCTTCATGATTTCCCGTCCGATA
Organism: Tulasnella calospora MUT 4182; assembly: GCA_000827465.1. NCBI lineage: Eukaryota > Fungi > Basidiomycota > Agaricomycetes > Cantharellales > Tulasnellaceae > Tulasnella > Tulasnella calospora. The sequence continues at coordinate 3,249 of KN823350.1, forward strand.
GAGCCTCTTCCCCGTTACGCCCTTCGTCCTCTAAGCACGGAATCTCCTCACCCACCAGTCTCGAAAGACGGAGACGGCGAGTAGGGGAGTAAAACTATTCACGCTCCAATCGAATTTAAGTTTAATTGACTTTGATCTAGGTTTGTGCCAAACTCTGTTTGACGTTCATGAAATTGTATCCTACATACCTCGGTTTGGAATAATACAGATATTTAAGAGAGCTCGGTCGTGCACCAACCCACATTTATGTCCGTTTGTGAGGGACCAGGTGTCGCAGGGATTGTTGGTGTTTTGTAGTGTGAACTGATGAGCTTGGAGGCGTGAACCCACCTGGCCGCTTTTCGGAATTCCCCCGACTCATCTCATTTCCGAGGGGCCTCTGTGCGCGAAGCTGGCGTGCAATTCGATATGCGTGCAAGTGCACTCACCCCTCCCAACCCAACTTTATAGGTGCCCCTCACTTCCTCACACTTCTCCCGCACAGTGAGCTCAGCTATTTCTCCAACACTCAATTCTACAAACGCCCCGGCTAGCCCACTTTGTGCACGAATATCTTTGGAGTAGATCGTCTCTCATAGCGGCTGGACGCCGAACACTGGTTATCCCCCCTCTAGATTTCCCAATCCTCACACCTCTCACGTACGGGCGGGCTCAGGTACGTCTCAAATCTGAACCCCCCCTCCCTTTCAGAAAAAAACAACAGCAACAACAAACAAATCCTAGCTGAAGCTCTCGGTACACAAATCTTTTGGAACAGCTCGTCCTTAGGAGGATGGGAGCACAACTGTAGCTAAGTTGAGCTCGAATTTAGTGCCAGTGGTCAAGGTTCACGAACCCGCTGGTATACCGTTCTGTATTGCAAATTCCTCACTATAAACAACTAAACTCGTTTCATCCATCAAGAAACCATCCAAGGCAGAAGCTCCAAAGCTGACCTCCAAAGGAGGAAGTTCAAAGGTCGAAGAAGGTGTCTGCGATGTAACAGAGCGAAAGACGTAGAAGCCTTTACGCTTGTTGCTTGGTCCGGAACCGTAACAATGGCGCTAAGCCCGAAAGGGCGCATGCCTTCTCAAGGAAGTCGTGCTATTTGTGAGGTGTAAGTAGCGCGGGTAATCAACGATAATCCTTGACTCGCCTGGAGTAACTCTTCTGCCGTGGCTCGACTCTTAACATCGACGCACAAGCAGACACTTAAAAAGTGCTTCAGTTCGCGGCTGAGTTTCTCCGGGTTCTTCAAGGTAGGCGTGCCGTTTGTGGCGATGAGGTATAGAGCTTTCAAAGGCTCCTCGTCGAGGTAGGGAGGTTCGTTCTCGATCATCTCAATGGCCATGATCCCTATAGACCGCTCTGTTAGCTGAGACGTTAGGGCAAGCCGTCAAGAGAAAGCTACCCAGGGACCATATGTCGACTTTGGCGCCATATTCCTTTTGCTTTACTACCTCTGGCGCCATCCAGTAAGGTGTTCCTACCATAGTCGCTCGCTTGGACTTTTGGTCAGTTAGCTTTGCGCAAAACCCGAAGTCAGCTACGGGTTATGGGGTGAGACTCGCACACGACTAAAGAGGATAGCAGTCCACGAACTGATCTTCACGCGTCCCTGAGCGTCTAGGAGAACGTTGTCAGACTTAATATCGCGATGTATGATGTGCTGAAGATGTAGGTGACATAGGCCTTTGCAAGTCTAGGATTAACAAAAAAAATCAGTAAAGACAGGTCATTATCGGCGCAAAGGATCGGACCTCAAGACAGATTGAACTTATTTGATCTTCTTCGAGTGTATTGTTTTCGATGATGTCGGTTAGCGCTCCACCTTCCATGTATTCCATCACAACCCAAAGCTCCGTATTCTTAATCAAATAAGAGTCGAGGAAATTAACGATGTTCGGATGCTGCGATTCCTTCATGACTAGGATTTCGTTGACAATTAGCTCCTTGCGGGGTTGATGGGCTAGGTCCATTTGCTTGATGGCCACTTTCCTCCCGTTTGATAGTATTTTTGCGACATAAACGTGGCCTGAGGCTCTAACGCAACTGGAATTTCAGCTCCTTGCCATACATTTGGTTGGACACTCACCCTTGACCTATCTTCCGAATTGTTGCGTAAATGGCCTTCGGATCATCTTGACTGACCACTTGTTTCAGCTTCTCCATGATTTGGGGCTCGCTTAGAGTAGAGATACGTCTCTCTGTCTCGGGAGGGGGGCCCTTTGTCTTTCCTTCCAGAGCTGCGGATGCAGCGGCTACGCCGGCTGGGGACTCCGTTGCTTTCGTAGTGCCCTGGAGCGGCTTGACTGGCGGGGGGCCTACGACCGTCCCAGCAGGGCCATTGATCGGATCACTCTCTGGAGCCAGCGTCGCTGGAGCTGTCTTCGATGGTGGCAGCTGCGGGCGCGAAGATAGTTGTTCTTCAGCCTTAGGTGCTCGACCTTCCTGCTCAACTGGAACCGCAGCGCGCGCTGCGTTTCCGTCTGCTTTTTTGAATTGCAATGGGTCTGACGCATCCTGAAGCTGAGGTCTGGGAGGCCTGGGAGCAGGCCGACTGGCTTGTGGATGACGGGACGCAGGGAACGGTTGTACCGGTGGAGTACCCAAACTTCCAGGGGCCGTTTCCTGTCTTGATACCGTTGGCCTCATATCCGTTGCTCCTGCCAATCCTGTTCCAGCTCCAAACCTCGCTGGCTCTTTAGGTGGAGGAGCGGCAGTGCTAGCGCTTGCTGCAGACGCATTGGGAAGCATCCCATATTCCTCGTACTCGCGCTTTTGATGGTCGGTGTAGAATTCGAGTACATCAAGCACCGCTTGAGGGTTCTTTGCGTAATCTTCGCGCGTGATAGCAGAAGAGGTCAACAGGCGCGTCCACTGTTCTGGAAGGCCCTAAGTGATAAAGGAAGTGTTAGGACAGTTCTGGGAACATTCGTGTGTGGGTGGTGGTCGCCCTAGTACGATCGTTGGCTGGACGGGGAACTCGAAAATGGACGGTGCATTGGCCGCTCCAATCCAGCGCGTTAACAATGAGAAAGATACTTTAGCTTACAGTGAATGCTCCCGAAATAGGATCGAACCCAACGTGAATCTTGTGGACGAAATTGGTCGGATTACTGACACCCATGAGAGGGCTTCGACAGTACACGTCATCTTGCCAAGCATACAACTCCTCATCGCTTTTGAAAGCCAGGTGTATACGACGATCCCTGGTCTCGAGGAGCAAGCAGTATGGCTTGAGATCGGTCCTTTCTACATTAGATACGTCTTTTAGCATCACTTGAGGCATAGCTTGAGTAGAAGCACTCTTGAGGTATGGAATGTGGTGCATGAGAAGACAATGTCTTAATACATTTGGCTTCGCCCACCTACTTCGTTCTTGTGAAAGGTTAATATGTCCTCCTTTAAAATCATCCAGCGACGATTCCAGAAGAGACTGGCAAAGCCGTCCTCCTTAACGTTGGCATATCCATTGCGGACCACCTGTCTAGTTGGCGCAGGCGGGGGAGCACGGGTAGGGGTGAGAGCAGGGTAGGACATGCAAAGACGGGGGGAGGAGGTTGGTGAAGGCAGGTTGCGGGGAGGGAGTGAAACGAGTCGACACAGATACGAAGTAGTCAGTTCTCGAACATCCCACCACCAGTCGAATGGACTTATCACTTGCCCGTATTCGTTGCCTCACATCTTTCCTCCCTCGCTATACCAGACCGACCATACATATCGCTGGAACCAATGGGAAGGGAAGCACGACAGCTTTCGTGGATTCGATCCTGCGTCACGCTGGATTCCTCACAGGGAGATTCAACAGTCCTCACCTCGTCAGTATACGGGACTCCATTCTGCTCGATGGCCACCCCATCTCCCCAGACGATTATAATCAGGCTTTCCAGTCGGTCGCAACTGCCAATCAGATCGGGGATTGCAGATGTACCAACTTCGAACTCCAAACCGCCACCGCCCTTCTGGTCTTCGAAAGAGGTTTTGTCGACGTCGCCATACTGGAGGTTGGACTCGGAGGGCGTTTGGATGCCACGAACGTCATTCCTGACGATGTCGTCCTCGTATCGGGAATATCCAGTATTGACCTAGACCACCAAGCAGTTCTTGGTGACACTCTGGAGCAAATTGCGGTAGAAAAGGCCGGGATTGCGAGGACCGGCCGCCCCTGTGTTCTTGGGGTTCAATCGTCCCAGGAGGTCATGGACACAGTGCAGAAATCGGTTAGCGCAGCAGGAGGGCGCTTCATCTATGTCTCGGAACAAGTCCAGGTTTTACCTGGTCATCCTCTACCGGCCAACGCCCCTGCTCTCCCCCCTCCAGCCACGGGTATCACCGTTCATTATCTGGGAGAGCAAACCCGTACGACAATTGGCCTGCAAGGAACACATCAAGTATCCAATGCGAAATTGGCCGTGGCTCTAGTCGAGGCTCTGATGCAAACACCATCGCTCCGTCAGGTTCGACTGGAGCAGGTTGCGCGAGGTCTAAGTCTTGTAACATGGCCAGGTCGTCTCGAATGGATTAATTACTCTAAATATACAGATCGTGGTCGGGACACCTGGCTACTAGCAGATGGGGCTCACAACCCAGCGTCAGCAGAAGCCCTTGCTCAATATCTAGCATCTTTGCCCATTTCTCGGCCTCGCTCTTTCGTTGTTTCCATATCGCAATCCCCTTTAAAATCCCCACGATCCACTCTTGAAGTCATCCTCCTAGCAGGGGATCGGGTTGCGGTGGTGCCCTTTGGCCCTGTGGACGGTATGCCTTGGGTCAAACCTCATGATCCAACCGTAGTCCTGCAAGCTGCAAAAGAGTTGGTTGGTGCCTCTGGCGAGGCTGTGATGCGGGGCGATCTCGGTTCCGCATTAAATTGGGCTGCGGACGACCATCCGGTTGTTGTTGTCACGGGTAGTCTCTATCTCATCGCTGATTTGTACCGTTTGCTGCTGCCGCGATGGCCTTAAAGTAGTATTCCAAGATCGTTGAAAATAAATGTATCTACTATGCGTTAAGTAGAATATATGGAATTGGTGGGATCGTATGAACTCATTACAAGCGCTCTTGCAAGGGAGGCACCGGTGGGACTTCGGGTATCGAGGCTCGGCTCCGTTGCCCGCGACTCCTATGCATGGGCTGATTCACTTGCTCCCTGTGCGCCTGGGCGTAAGCATCGAATTGTTGTGCGATGAACTCTGTGGTATTCGGTCTGCCCAAGATAGTGAGTACGCGGTATTCAGGCCGAATGTTCGCAAACTAACCTCATACGCAAGATTCGCAGTATCATGTCCGCGTTGCCTCCGGGAGCCTCTTGCTTTTTCTCCCGTTTACGGTCTCGGATTGTACCGAGATTTCGCTGGGAATATACTGTTTTGGCTCGTTTTTTGACAGTCGGAGCGGCCCGAAGGGTCTGTTGCATAAGTCTTACAGCTTCCTCCATGAGTTCATCCCTACAACAGGCCATGATTAAGTAATTATACACTGCCAGAACGAGGAATCTTACGCGTGCCAATCATAGTACAAGCGGATGCTGAGCAAATCCCGATATTTCTGATTTTGTAGCTGCTCTTGTGTCAGAGGGCTTGCCCCGTCAGCGTACATGTAGCTATTCAAAAACTGCGAGCGCTAACGTCAGCAAATGCAATTAGTAACAGCCACTGTAGCGGACCTTCAACCACTTAAAAACAATGTCGACTTCCTTATCAGTGAGGGCCTTCATATCAGATGGAGCGTTGGCCAAAGGTGGGACCAGCAGATCTTCTATCGTGGTCAGCATCTCTTTCCATATTTTTGCCATAACCGTCCCTTTTGTCGCTTCGCTGAGATGGTAGTTAAATGTCTGTAGGTTTGAATCGAGGTAATCAAACAAGGGCGCGAGAGCACTCTCGATTTCCTCGTCCGTCAAGGCTTGAGTTCGTGCCCTTCCTTTGTCTTGCTGTGGCAATGGGATTAAAGAATCTGCCTTGTCCGCGCCAATTGCGGACCTGTAAAAGCCAGTAACTCCGGCCAACGCTTTATTATAATCGTATGGCGCGCCAGTTGACTTCATAAGCGTAGTGAGGGCAGCGCGGTTGATGTATTGGCGGAGCAGAGGTGCCACCTATCAATGAGAAACCCTGAGAACAAGCGGTGCTTTCATAGGAACATTACCAGACCTTATCTATGATAACTCTGATCATGTCACTCTCGGCTCGCTTTAGGGACCGAAAAGCTCGCCCGAAGAAAAACTGCGGGTCATCCTTCTCTCCTTCCATACTGATTCGGAGTAGGATACGCCCGGCGGTGTCGAGATCCAGCCATAAATCGTGAGTCAGGTAGTCTCCGAACCTTTTAGGATCGAGAAACAGATAGCCACGCCCAACGGTATCGTGCTTTCCGATTACGGCTCTGTCCCGAACGCTTGCCATCACCCATAAAGAATATTCGACTGAGATGTCAAAGGCCTCATCCCCTAATAAAATCTATTAGTTACCGATTGTGATGATATGATGCTCGTCTCACATCGGGGAGTCAGGCTTTCATAAATTGTCCGCGTCTTCGCAAGCCGGATGCCTTTCTCGTCGCTCAAAGTGGCAAAGGTGTCTGGCTTTGAGGAAGTATTCAAGTCCAGCGGAACTAATCCTTCGGCTTGAACAATCTTGACTGTAAACAGGAAACGTTGTTTCTCGTGCGCATCCGATGGTAGGATTGCGTGCTCGTGGAGAACACCGGAGAGTTTGTCAACGTCGATGCGAGCGTAAAGTTTGTCAAGAAGGTTTCGAGCCGCTTCGATATTGTTAAGCTTGACGCAGCTCTACACCCGAAGTAGTTTGCTAGGAATTCCAAATTCGTCTATGGGATCATATATGCTCACCGAACTCGTGAAGTTGAAAGGATCGGCCCTTTTCTCTCCCGATATGGTCAGCCGTGCCTTTTCGATGAACGCGTACTGCTTTGTCTGCCTGTCATCTTTGTTTTGACGTGGAAACATTTCATCCATGAAGAGATCCTCGACCATTCGGCAATATTCTTCTACAAGTTTGCTCACGGTCTGGAACGGAAAAAGATCGTACCAAATAGCTTTCACGCAGGCAACCTACTCGCCTTGGATAACACCGTAAAGAAGCGAGCTTCTTGATACCCATCGGGCCAGCTCAAGTTGGAGAGAAAGTCAATCGGAGACTTGAGGTTCGAGAATAGATCAACGATAGAAGAACTGTGACCTTCCTCGCCCTCCGCTTCGAACTTGGTCTGGTCAGTATATTGAATCACGACCGGAAGCCAAATCCCATACCTTGTCAACTGAGATCGCCTAGTATATTGGACATATTGTGAGACGATAGCCGACAAGACGGTCACCCGAACGTACAGTATGGACCCACTGAGCGGTTTGGAGGTCAGTGTTGACCAAATACTGTAACACATACGGCTCAAAAAACCCTCCGAGGTCGTAATCAAGGGGCGAACTTGATCAAGGTGTGAGCCCCCATCCCAGTCTCGGACAGAAAAACTCACTCGGGGCAGAATGTCGCATGCATGCTAAGCAAGGTCTTTGTGCGCCGATAGAGTGCAAAGACATCCGCCAGGGGGACTTCAGGGGGCTTTCTCGTTGACCCTTCCAGCAGCGGCACGCGCATGTCACCGAGATCGGTCAAGAAAAGCGGAATTTGACTCTCGAGAGCCAAGGAGACGAGGTCCAATGTTCTAGGTGCAAGGGACAAAATTAGCAAATGCACGACTCCCCTCAAAACGACAGTCTCACCCAAGAATCGGTTTAGGAAATCTTCTGTCTAATAGCTTTGCTTGCTTTTCGAGGTGGTCTGTCAGGTGAAGTAGTGGCAGCGCTCGGTTTGGATCTGGGTTTGACATGAGTTCGTAATTTTTGTCCGTATACTGGTGCACCGCTTGGACGCGAACGCGATCGGCTAAGTCATTAAGACGGGTCTCGATATCCGCCTTGTACCGTTCGACTAAACCCGAGGTGCGCACTGTTTCCAATACATGGACATACGGTGCTATTTTTTCTGGTTTTAGCTTTGTAATATCCTCTAACGCTTCGTAAAGGGCGCCAAGGAAGACGTTGAACAAGCCCCCATATACAGTTGACACATAGTCCATCTTTATGATATAATCATGTGAGAGCGTCGAAGTCCTTTGTTTTCCAAAGCCACTCACATCAAACCGGGACCATAGCTCCGTAGGCGTCTCGTGCATTGCCTTGTCCACCATCTGGAGGCCTTCTGGGACACACTCAATTGGAACCTCGTCCCTCTCGTACTTGTAACGAATGACGTCAAGGAAGCACGTCACTCGATACGAGTGCGAAATTCTCCAGCGTAACGCACTCTCGTTGAGTAGCTCCAGGTGTTGGTGACTCAGGATTGTGAGCGACACCTCTTGGTCTTCTGGGAGGTGTGCCATTGCCTCAAGATCCCGTTCCAAGCATAGTTCTACAAGTCTTTTATATGCTTTCTTTGGGTTGGGGGGTATGTAGACAAATTTGTTACCCGCTTCTATCTCGTCGTCGCTTGCAATATAGTCGGCTTCTGTGATATTCGCGGCTGGATTTGTTCCTAGCTCCATGGTAGTAAGCATAGACGCTGATAGAGGGCGCTGGGAGGCCGAGTAATGTGAGGATGAGTCCGACGGCATGAACCTCGCTAGATCGGGTTTGAGTTGTATCATGGCTAGCATAAGTTGAGAGAGATGAGCCAATTCTTGGGTCCTCCATCGATGGAAAGCCTCGTCTGATTCGAAATCTTCTCTTCGGCCAGGGAAAGGCATATCCGCGTTTATGTTTTTCAGACAGGTCTAGTCTTATCTAGTTAGCATAAAACTGAGGATAGATAAGGAGACGAACCTTTAAATCATTGAGTGCACTCTTCTCAGAACATATCTGCTTGATAAGGTTGACATCGCTCTGCAGCTCCTGCTTCGATTTTCCAAATAGAGCCCCGACCACACTGGCAAGACGCATATCATCCACGCTCTGGGGGGGTGGGTTGGATGAACCAGTCGCAGCACCCGCACTTGCTGGAATCGAGGCAGCCGAGGGAGTTCCTCTTCCGGCCACCCCGTGGCCTCCTGGGTTTCGCGCATTCTCCGCCAGTCGTGCAGTGTACAGTTCAAGCCGCGACGTGATTTCTGGAGGCACATGATTCGTGTTCCGGAGGCAGTCCCGCAGAATGAGGACAAACTGCGATATCTGTGCATCGAGTTCGTACTTCCAAGCATCTCCGCTGAGATTTGGGTCCTTACGGAGAGCTTGCGTGGCGGTAGTGACAAAAAAGAGAATTAACTCCTCTATCTTTCGATTTTCCTTGATTTGGCGCCAAGACGAAGTGGAAGGCTCTCTGGAACTCGGCTTCTCGGCTGCTTTGAGGCTACCCCAAAATACGGCTATTACCCGTCGAGTGTACTGATCATTGTATCTGAAAAGAAAAGAAATTAGCTTTCAACGAAGGTGATCAAACGAGCCAAACGAACTGAGGATCCTTGCCCATAGCGACGTTCTGCATCTTCAAATCCAACACCTTAAAAAGCTTTTCAGGAAACTTGATGCTACGATGTCCAGTGGGGTCTCGAAATAGGTCGGTTAGAGTGCTGAGGGAAGATGATATGGCACCAGTGAGCCGAGAGGAGTGGAAGGATTCCCGGTCTCGCTCAGGAGGTCTCAACCCATCGATGCCACTCATAACCGGTTCTGGAGATCTCGGCGTCAAAAGAAACGCAAGCAGCCTATTTTCACGGTCAGCGATGTGCGATACCTTGAAAGCGAACGAACGAACGAGACTCGAAGAGTATATCTATGATTGAGAAAGAGCTCTTGAATGACGACAAACGACAATCCAGACGAACGTGTACGTACCGATAGACATCATCATCAGTCATGTGCTCCCGCCCGGAACGTCTGCTGGAAGTACTTTCGTAAGAGCGACTTGTCATGGCTTGCTTGGTGAGCGTCAGGAGTTGGTAGAGTGTCTTTCCACGACGAGTTCGAACAAACCAAACCTCCCGGACAAGGTAAAGTTCGGTATCGTCCTGGACAGCTGCCGATGAAACGCGTTAGCCAATCCGTTGCGGTGGTTCACGCTGCAGAGGATTAATTGTGAATATGTGCCCAAACCCCGTCCGGACTTTCGAGGGCGGATTTTGTGCTCCAGTCCATGTCGGAACGGTCAGGGACACCACCTCCTGACCCACAATTGGGTACTGACATGACAGAACCACCCAAGATGCGCAAGGCAACAGGATCATCGAGCTTGTACCGGGATACAACACTGGATATAGCTCAACAGTCGCAACCGAATCATCCCCGTTATTGAGCTCTCGCTCCAGCCCAGAGCCTCTCACGCAGGTCAGCTTTACCTCGCCCCAAAGGAACGCTCTCTGACAAACACCCCTCGCTCCGTAATTGGAGGGAACCAGGGAGCCACAAGTAGTAGCGACAATGATGGGATTCCAAATGAGGCACGTTTATCAGGCTTCAGTACGTACTTGGGACCGGCGATCCTGCAGCTTTCACCTGCACGCCCCAGCAGATATAAGGTGGCGCACCCCAGTTGGCATCGACCTTGAGTGTCGGTTGTCTAAGCCAGCAGGGCTTGCCTAACAGGTTCGTCAAACTAGGTTAACCGAATGTCCGGGCAGGATCTGGTCGACCTTCACTCCTTAAGTCTTCACTCGTTACTCCCTATGAAATTCACCCACGTCAAAAGATTATCAATAGCGAAGAGCTGCCCTCCCTTGGTGTGCATCATGCTTCCGATCTGCAATGAGAGAAGCGGGTCTCTAAGCCGCTTCTGGCTGAGGAACGATGAATCGGATGCCGGGGAAAGCCTACAACTGTCGACGCGTCAACAGATAAGTAATCTTGGCGTCAGCCTAACCTGTTTTTGTTAACGTCCTCCCCTCCCGACAGCTAAATTCCTGCATATGCGTCCGATATCATGGCTCTGTCTCAACGAAAACGATATACTGATTCTCTTTCCCGAGACTCCACTACCTAAAGGGCCCTCGCGTCGTGATTGACGAATTGTAACACTTCAGTAAAGCAATTGAAAGCAACTATGCTCCAGCTGGATTTCTATACTTCCTCCTGATTGTTCGGTGAAACTGTCATCTGCCAACAGTTGACTAATTCAAGTTGGAGCACGGCGGCGCCCTCGTTAGTGGGGACTTGGGCATGGCGGCCTGGTAAGGAAATCACACCCAAGGAGCCCTCGACTGCCAACTGAGGCCCACCTCTTTTAAAATCTAGAATGTACTTTGAAGAGATAGGTCTGGACGGTCCAACCCTTGCGGCGGTCAACTGATCTCACCCTACTATGTTGCAGAGTTACACCCAGAGCCGTAATCCATACTGCCGTGAACGAGAGTCAGCACAATCTAACAAAATAGGATAGGCAAAGGCCGCAACCGCAAAGGTTACCCAACTTCCCTTCGCCGGGGATATGAGAATTCTACAACTGGAAGGATTGATACCCGTGCCGACCGGAGCAGCGGAGCTCCTTCAAACTGAAGCTCTAAGGATGGAAGGAGCTGTGACTAGATCACACTAATTATCTGATTAACCATCTTCCCGAACACATCGCTAGATTCTCGCTTGGGAATGATGGATCGCCGTCCTTGTACGGTTTGTGGATCCATTCTGCAAGGTGCTAGATTATCGAGCCTCCCAGTTTTACGTTCGAGCATCAAGTTTTTACCGTATATCCGTTGCAATACCGGCCGACAGAGGTTCCTGAGGGCTTGTCGCTCCGTCGTTTTCATTTGGTCAAATGTCTGATTAATTGGAGTGTCGCAAGCTTTGAACACAAAATTTGGCTCGGTTGATGCAATTTAAAGCGGAACGCCCCCTCCAGGCCGCTTAAATATTGTTCACCATAAAGACAGATTGAACACACATACAAAGTATTAATACACGAGTTCTATTGAGTGGTAATGACGGGAGTACGTGCGAGAGCACAGGTCGATAAGGAGTGAGAAATACTAACATGCGATAACCGAGCTACAGTGAACGAAGATACAAACGCAGAACCAACGCAGAGTTTATACAGTCGCGCCTACTTCTCTACGATCCCCAGACCCATCACGTTGTGAGGACGTATGAGACGCTGAATGCGACGATAAGGGCTCCAGGGGTACGTCGTCAGTACGGGAACTATGACGCGATTCGCCACCCCATTTTTCGTCTTCAATGCTTGCCGAATCGAGGTCGAACTCGTCGAGCTTGATTCGCGCAGTCCTCGGCGGGGCACTAAATATCCAATTAGCACTCTCTTTGCAATGCCAAAAATAATACCTACCTGAAAGTGGGCAAGACTATCTCATTCGAAGGTTTTGGGGTTCTCCGGAAAACGTGGACTTGAATCCAGGTGAAGAACCGGCGGTATTCCGTTATTGCGTCTTGGCCGAAGCCGAAGAAGATGAAGAAGAGAACGCTGCCCACAACCGTGACATACCACGTGATCAGGAGGCGATTCCAAAAGAAGTCGGGAACTAGCACCCGGGGATACTGGGCAATACGTCCAAAGTTGGAGTGAACATTATCCCAGTTGTCCCAATCGCGGAAATGGGAATCTTGGATAGTGACTCCTAAAGTGGAGATGAGCGGGCAGCGCGACCAAGGACTTAGCATTGTCTCGTACCAAGGATGTAACTGCCGAGGCTTGTGCCGAAGATAATTTCCGTGACGGCCAAGGCCATTAGTCGAAAATAACGTCCGGTTGTCAGGCCCGTGCTATTCGTCCGCAGGTGCTCGGCGAATTGGGCTCGACGTTTCATGAACCATACAAAAGCAATAGCTAAACTCAAAATCAGCGCTTAAGCTGTGATGGAGAGCGACGAACTGACTCACCCGCGTAGATGAGGGAGGCTAGCGACAGGACCAGCGGCGGAATGTATATGATGATGAGGGCAGGAACTGAATAATAGATCGTGGTCATACAACCAAAATCCTCCGCTATCGGAATCGTCAGACTCAAGGTAAGGCGGGGGAACGGCGTCGACCTACCAATGTCGAATCGATGACCTTGAACAACGTAGTGGAGCGCCATGATTATGCAGGGAAATACACCACACCAGAAGAACTCAAATATCTGTCTCCGCCGCTTGTCGCTGGATGTTTGAATAGTTTGTCGGACACTCGCTAGATAACGAAAGGCATTAGATAGGGAACAGGGGCATCTAAACGGTCTCACGGACCGACGCATTCTAAATGCTTCGTGATGCTAGGCAGGAATTCGATTAAGCTATCTAAACTCTCAGAGTAGTGAATGAATGGACCTACCACATGCTGGCTGCGGGGAGCGCGACTTGGACGCCCATGGCCAGCTTGGTGGCTGCGATGCTGTCAGTCTAGATAGAAATACGGGGAACGCGGCACGCGACATACTGATATCGCACCAGACAGGGATCTTGGTGACAACACTCCCTGCCCAAACAATCTGGGAAAGGAGAAATCGTCAAGGCCTGAATATACTCACTGAAATGCTACATACCGAATTGACTCCGTGGGTCAAGTTTGTGATGAACAAGGCGGTGAAAATGGTTAGTGTGGCGATGTTGCGCGCCCGGAGGTGCCATGGTAGAGGGAGGAGAAGGAGAGGCAGCGAAAGGAAGCTAAGGATGGGGAGCTGGATACGCATGTTGGTGAGTTGCAGGGGGCTAGTGAGCCTTTCGTTCAGCGACCGTGGCTTATAAGTTGATAGGACAAAGGTTTGCCATTGTTCTCTGAACAAAGGGAACGCTCTTCCAGGCGAAGCCACAGGTCTGAGACCCTGAGGTTCGGGTTCAGAATGCTATCAGTGTAAGACAATCGGGGCGAGTTCCACCGATACTCGCGCGGGGATTGGTTGATGCTGAGGTGCCCCTAGGTCCCGCGCACATCATGGAATTGTCCAACGCATGGGAAAGTCAGAGGCGGCCCACGATTAGGGATTGACTCCCAGCGGCCAACTCAGTGCCCTTCGGCGTTCACTCCGTTTGCCATCCTAGCCATGAATTGGTTTGTCCGCTCTAATCATCGGGAGCGCCGGCAGGACCTCGTCTTTTGACCACATCGGTATCTTCAAAGCCCTTAGTTTTGAGATTAAATAAAACCCCCATCTCATCAGCTGCCGAACTACACGCTCCAGTTTGGTCCCCGCTCGCCCACTCGGCTCACCCACTCACCCACTCAGCTCGCTCACTCGGCTCACCCACTCACCCACTCAGCTCGCCCACTCAGCTCGCCCACTCAGATGCGCAATCCTCGACATCGACGAGACAATCGGTTTCAGCGGTGATGCTTTCGTGCATCTCGCAACACGGTGGATGTCGCTCCCCTGATTCCAGTTTGTGGATCCCCTGCCACTGCGTGATCGCAACCACTAAGCGTCATCTGATGACCTACCGAGAAGTGGGCGGAACGGTATTGGTGTGTAAGATAATATGGAGCTGCCAGATTCGTGGGCGTCCGATTTTTATCAGTTGCACATCCCTCGCCCGGCGATAGCCCGAAAGCTTAGCACTAGTTCCGTTGGGTTATACTTTAAATTCGTTCAAAGAACTGATAGAGTGAGGTTCAACTACTATCATCTCCTGATCCATTCGGGCTCGTCCCTTGGTTGGAATTCGAATTGTTTGGCCCCAACCCTCCCGTGCCCTCTGTGCCTTCGGTCAGTGAACCTCCAGTTTTCTTCGATAGCGTCCCTCCTACTGCGCCCCCAACAATAGCACCGATGATAATAATGACAAGTGCGACGAGGAGTAGAACTCCTTTTCTTGTTCTCCAGAACCGCGGGTTTCGGTCAATCCCTTGATTCGGCCTCGCCGTAGCCCCGACACCCTCCTCTACCTTATAATAAGGGTCGACATTGGTGACAGCTTCGTGCCCGATGGAGGAAGGTCTCTGTTCGCCATTTCGTTGTAGTAGGTTCGCATCATACCCTGCCTGGGTATGGTCAGCGATGTCCCACGGCTCACATTGATTCCCTCACTTACTTGTTTCTGGGATTGAGTAACCGGAGGTATTGATGAAAGGAAATTGGAGAATTCTTGGTCTTCCATCCTGAACTACAGTAAGAGTGGTAGTGTGTCCGCGACAAAGGTCTATCCGACAAACAACAACAAAGCACGTCTTCTCCAGCACAACCGACACGTCTGGACTTTGAGACGCCCGCTGGAATGACCGATCATCGTTCGGAAGGGCCAAAAGGCTCTTGCAGGCGAGTGGGTCGGCTGAATCGCGTAACGAGTCAAAACGCTCTTCGAACAACCCACGATCGAGCCAGGCCAAAGATTCACTCAATGGCCGGAGAGTGGGTCGACACAGACACACTCTTTCAACTATTAGCGAGCAAGCACAACAAAACATTAAAATTAAAAGAAAGAAGCATCTGCACCTTGGTAGCTCTCTGAGCGATTTCCTCAGCTCGCTTATGGGAGACGGCCAGAAGATAAGGATTCTAGGCGTCGAAGGTATCGCTTTGGCCCATAGGGGCTCTATATAAGCACCCACGTTCATGACCACCGAGCTCCTCCAACTTGCCCGAAGTCCACAGTCACGCGTCCCTTTCCTTTCACGCTATCCACAACTGCCCTCTGGAATCCTACCTATAACTGTGACCTACGATACCATGGACGCCTTCAGCAATCAGAATATCCCAGCTTCCAGTGACAACACTGAGCCCGTTGACTCTGAGTGGGGCACCAGTCCTCCCGTTGGCTTCTGCATCGTCGCATAAGTACGTGCCGAATCTCGTTATGTTTTTTCGTTGGGACCTGATTGTCTCTGGACCCAAGCTTATTCACAGCCGAAGGGTGCTGATGGTCCGTAGTAGTCTACGTTCCGCGTTCGATCAAATTCTTATTCGACTTTCGTTCTGATATTTTGATTCTCTTTGGTCTTGGCACTTTGCCATGCAATGTACCTATTTCGCCCGCACTGATTTATTCAAGCCGGTGCTGTACAGCCAGTTGGTTCGAGTGCAACCGTAGCTCCTATTGCGATTTATTATCTCAACGGGTGTGTTTGCCAGATAGCAAAGGATGATACAGAATAGGAGGAAAGATAGGTTGGTCCCAAAGCATGGCTTTGCGGAGCTGTCCGAGACATAACACAACCCCGGCTCCACCTCCGTTCCAATAAAATGAGATTTGATACTACTGTCTGTTCCATATTTGTCCTAACCACCGAGCCTGTCTCTTGCTAACGTTCTTCCGTAGCATCGTTTAGTTTGATTAGGAGCGCGTTCTTCCGTCCTCTGCAACTAATCCGTTAAAATCTCGTTAATTCATAAAAGATTTTGGACCGTGAGTGGAAGACAGAGGACAAATACTCTGAGACGATATTAAGGAAGCTGGTGGCAGGATGCCCTGATATAACCAAACAGTAGGACGAATCTTTATGCGATAAGATGAAAGCAGCAAATGCGATAAGCGTCCCATCGTCAAGTTGATGCACCTGTAATAGAGATCATCTACCTACAATTATTCTCATCGGAGAGGGCCGATTCGACTGCCTAGTCGATGATGCTGCAAGGGATGCCGCGTCTTCATCAGTCCGCCCGCTCCAGAACGCAGCCCTCAATACTAATGACAACATTAGCAATCCAAAGTCACAGACCAAGACGTTATCCCAGAGATCTAGAAATAGGTTCCCGTTCTGGGGATCGGCTCCGCTAACACCGGCCCGGAGCCATCTTTCACGAGTGGAGTTAGATGTGACAGTCTCCATCACGGGAAAAGGATCATACTTCTGAGTGTTAGTCTCACAGAGTCTTAGTAATCCTGGGTTCCAAGGGCCATACCCGATGAGGGTAATTCCATTGGACGGACCGCTGACTAACTCGCACCTTGGGAGGGTTTAGAGCGACATAAGACAGACACAGAGGTCGACCCCGGTCGACCCCATTTCCTTTGCCGTCGATTCCACGGGTCGCGGCCGTTGCAGCCAGAGTTACGCTGTTGTCCACAACTGCGACGGCGTCACGGATTTGTTGTAAATATACGGCTTAAAACGATTGATAAGCAATGAGTGCCCTGGAAATACCAAACCAAATTCCATTCAATTAGGTTTCAGGGGTCTCGATAGTATACGTAACTAACGGGGTCGGCAACGTCCCTTCCGACGGCGACGATTCTAGGCCAACCGCACACAAATTTCAGACTCTTTCAAGATAGAAACTACAGAATTTATTATATAATTATAATGTAATAAATCTACTGTAAAACTAGACATGAACTCCTTTGCAGTCCTACACTCACCATCGCTTGTGTCGTCGGCAACGACGTGTCTCTGGTGGTGACGTCGGGTTCGACGATAAGCTCAATGCGGTCGATCCTTATGTCCATTTTATTTCGCTCGAAACCCCCCTGAGAGGTGAGTTAGTGAGCAAGTGGCCCTGGAGGACTAGCCTCATCGGACATGGTCCCTGAGGCTCAGGAATAAGAGTAAAGTATTGTCCGTAAAACCAACGCTCAAAAAGATCCTTTTTTCGGTGAGGGAGACTGTCATACTTTGAGCACAGTTATGTCAAATTGGATGCGTCTAGTTTAAGCGATGGGTTCTCGATCTGTTCGCGACGGCCGAATTGACTACGATACTCGATTTCGACATGTACGAATGTCTAGATTTTACTATGTAAGTAACCAAGCAAGTCTACACAATACATATACACTTCATAATATTGAAAGCATTGGTATTTCGTGGTAACAATGGCCTCGACCGTTGCAAGGATAAATGAGGCAACCGCCCTCATTGTGTCAATGCTTGTCACGGGGAGTGGACTTTTGAACAACCTTTAACCGAAACTCCGTTGTATCCCACCTGCTTTGGATTTGTGGTATGCTTCCCTTCAAAACAATATCCCCCAGGAACCTCATTTGAGATAGACTTTGCGCCGTTGGGGGTGCGAATTTCGGTCCGATAGACTCCCGGACAGCACAAGGCCTCGAGGATGTATCGAGATTCATAAGAGGAAAGGTTTGTCGATGCGGGAAGAAGGACAGGATTGCCCCAGGTGTGGAGAATAGTGCAGGTCATGCTTTCCGGATCGGCATTGGCATTCTCGGCGCGTGTGTAGGTACAGTGGCAGCGGACACAGTGCCAGGTATTCATTGGTCGATTGAGAGTCATCGTTCCTTTAACTTGAGGTGTTATTGTAATGAATTTGAGACTAGTGAGGACAACTCCACACTAGTGAGGGACTGTGAAAGCAAAACGAGGGACCAACACTTACCCCAACCAGACTCCGAGCGCAAAAAATAACACTTAAACTGTGAATCCTGTCTTTGAGATGTAGAAGCGAGAAGAAGAAAAGCGAGATATCATAAAAGCTGTCGACTTGACTCTAAAATCACATCCTGTTTATATACCGGGCATCCCAACTATGTGACTCCACCCTACCGATTCTCGATGAAGATGTGAAGTCGTCAAGGATAGAAAGGAGCGTTAGCTGAAAGGACGGCTAACTGTATGTCTGCGGAAAGCACAAAACCCTCTTGGCTGAAGACATTAGCGGTCGGTAGCAGGGTGATTTCCCAGACCTTGAGTACACAGGAAGTCCACAAGTTCAAGCACATGATTGGCGGGGCAATGTGAGTTTAAAGGATAATCGGGTGAAAGCACGGATTAGCGGCTTTTCGTCCTTAACGATGAAGCTCTAGTCTCCAGGGCGACTGGAGGGCTGGAGAAGCGAGTACCCAGGGGTTGACGGTAGCGCCATAGTCAAGTCAGGCTTTTGATACATAAAGGCGATAAGACCCTGGAAACCACCCTGTATCTGGACCGGACGTTTCACGAAACAGAGACGTCGAGTTTGCCCTTGATTAACAAACATACACGCGGTTAACATTAGAACCGGTCAGATGTTGATCCTATGACGCTTCTACACAGTTCCCGCGAATGGGCGAGAGAGTTCGTTCGCGGAGGAAGGGGTCCCACGGCGTCTTTTGCTTATATCACGCCGAAGTCACCCCGGAAAACCGAAAAATACTCACGATAAGGGATAGCTGGGCTTGAGTCCCGTAATTCCATCATCGTGGAATTATGTATAGGCACGGGGAACTTGATCCTCACGGTGAGATTTGTCAGATAACTCTTGGAGGATGCTGCGGTCTTGGGCTGGCCACAAGACGTTTGCCTGTTCTCAACGGAGCGGCCGAGCATAAGGGGCTATCCTGCCCGCCGCAGGTGCGCCGTTTGGGGAAAAGGTAATCAGACAAAATGGTGTGGAGCATTTTACCAGTACTTTGCCCCTAGCTTAGCATCTTATTCAATACTTTCAAACCCGAAAGCAGCGCCAGTCAACGCGTAAACGCTGCGAGCGTCAGTATCGATATTTACTGTAAGCTTGTGTAGCTCGCGTTGTAAGCTTAAACGAAGGCATGCAGAGCGCCAAGGCTAGAGAGTACAAGGTTTGTCTTACTACAGTGGGCCCGTCGAGCCCTCTATTCTCAGTGAGGCACATTGTATCTATTTCTGGTGTGCTGATTTCCGGTCTGACTTCGGCAAAGTGTCGACGATCCAACCCTTCCTCAGCAATAATTTCCCGGGCTCGTGCTGTGTGACCCTTACCACTGGCAGTGGGGCAAAAATCCAGTGTCAAGAAGAGACGCTCTATTCTCATCAGTTTAACCAACAATTCACTAGATATCCGCTTGGATGTTATGACGGGTTCTATGATGGTTTTTTGGGGCAAATATTCTTTCTTAGTCAGGATGTGTTACTCCACAGGGTGGCGTGCAAGGTGCAACACCTTACTCATTAATCCTTGAAGAACTGAATCTGAGTCTTATTCTAGTGGCGGACTTCCGGAGTTGGTCCCCGACGTCATTCCCGGCTTGATCACGCGGCTGAGGCAATCGGTCTCATAAATTCCCAGCTTTTTTTGTTGCTTCCCCCCTCAAAAAAATTCTACTCTGGACATGTAAGCTCTTAAGTACTCGAGCCGCCTTTCTTTGTCGCTGACCGACAAAGGAAGGGAATGGGCATTTGTTGTCGAGTAAGGAGTAAGGTCTCGCACGCCACCTTTCGGATTTATTTGACAAGCGGCAGGATGCGGTATATATGGTGCGAGCGCTCACACTCACCGTCGGGCTTCTTGTTATCGAGTGGTGTGTTCAAATCCCGTGGGGGGGCAATTAACCTCCCTCTTCCCGAAAAACGACGAATAAACCGTCTGAGGTCTGAAGGAAGTGAAAAGCATCGTCTACAGTATATTGGGGCTGCCTTCTCTCACATGTTTGTCCCATCCAGGTGATGCGCATCTTCATTCCACACCCCTACGTTGGACAACCAGCCCAGAACTCAACACAAACGTCGCCGTCCGCTGCACTCGGAAGAAGGAATCAGGTTAATATGAACTCACGATATACTGGCGATGCCTCTGGCAATGCATCTGGCGATGCCTCTGGTACGCCCGACATCCCGCTCTCTCGACCCACTAGCTCTCATAAATGGTCTCATGGTCTCATGGTCTCATGCACATACAGGAGAAGATGACGGCGGACCCCCAGAGCATGCAGCTTCCGCTTCCCGAATGCGTGCTTTCCAAAGTCGTCGAAAACAGTTGGCGGGCTCACCTCTCAGACGAAATTCAAATGATAAGTCAAGCCTTTCAGTCGCCGAAGGATCCACTCACCAGACCGCAATACATCGCCAATCACGCTCACCAAATACATCGCGACATCAAGGCGGATCTCTTTCTACGCTAGACAGTGAAGGTATGGACTCACCAACGTACGATGGCGACGTTGAATCTTCGGCCACGGGGGCTCCACTCCCCTCGATTCGCTCTTCCCACCCCCACCACCGGTCGTCCCTCTCCCTCAGCACTACGTCTGATGATTCGGCAAGCAACGAGGCGCCCCTGAGCCCCATTACCCATACTCCTAAACTAGCAAGTATTACCAAAGAACTGAACGGCGAAGTCCCATCCCCCTCCCGACCCGATTCCTCCTCCAGCGAGCCGACGAAGGTCAGCATGAACTCCAAGATAAAATATGCCCCAAGCTTCACAGACTCTACTAAAATAATTGCTCTTGTCAGACACAGTCGCTGGCCCCAGGCGAACCGACGCCCGCTCCAATCTCCAACGGCAGCCTGAACCCACAGGAATTAACTCCTGATGACATTCGTGACTATGTTCAAGCCGCAATCGATGGGAGTCTTCAACCTCCTCGGACGTATCGACCAAACCTTCCACCATTGAATCGTCCGATTCGTGTCTACGCTGATGGCGTGTATGACATCTTCCACTTTGGGTAGGGATCCAAAAGAATTTTGATCACAATGATCGGCTCATACATACACAATCCAGGCACGCCACACAACTCCGTCAGGCTAAACTCTCCTTTGAATCGGTCCACCTCTTGGTGGGTGTCTGCTCTGATGAGCTTTGCAGCGAACACAAGTCTCGGACGGTGATGAGCCATGCTGAACGTTGCGAGTCCGTTCGACACTGTCGTTGGGTTGATGAGATCGTCCCAGACGCCCCCTGGACAATCGACCAGGCATTCCTCGACAAACATAACATCGATTACGTCGCTCATGACGACGATCCTTACCAAGGCAGTGACGGCAGTGAGGATGTATATGAATATGTTAAGTCCAGAGGTCCATAAGCAATGCTAGCTAATATAAAATCAATTCTGATGTGTCACCTTTGTCCAGGGCGTTTCATACCCACTCGGAGGACACCAGGTGTTTCCACATCGGAGCTCCTCGAACGGATCGTAGCCGGTTACAAGGAAGGGGATTGGGATGCTAAGCTGGTAAAAATCGGACATCCCGAGCTCGCCAGTCGAGCGCCGAGCAGAGCAGCCAGTCGTCCTCAATCTCGGCTCGGTGGCAAAGCCGCGGCCACCCTATCCCCGACCCCTCCTTCCCCCTCTATCGATCCCACCAACATTAGCAAAGATGCCTGAGCAAGTCTCCAGCCACTCGCAAACAACGTAACGGATATCAATCACTCAGTTATGGCGTTTATGTCCCCCGTTTCCCTTCGAAGCCCAAATTACCTTTTTTTGATATTTCTTTACTGTGCTCTCAACTATGAAATTCTGGGGGTGGATCGTCCCATACTGGTGCGACTGGAGTCGAAAAGGCTGGACGAGTATGCCATCTCTTTCAGAAGCTCTCAAGTTATCGTTTGAATCCTGGGATAGCAGGAACAGAGATCAGTCTGGGGGCATCTAATATCTATTAAGAGTGTTCCGTTATGCATGTGAACTTGGAAATCTGGTCTATGGATGTGTGTGCATTACACGAGAGCTCTGCGGGAAAACATCCGGATAGCCGTTTGGTGATAGCCGCGAGCAACCTCTACGACCATCCTTACTCCACACGCTCACGCCAGCAAAACAATGTTGATGCTCGGTCTCTCGCCAAAAGTCTAAATTTATTCGCTACCAAGTCTTTCTCTCCTCGTCTAATGTAGTTTCAGAAATAGGTTCCGCCCGTGTGATTCGAAATCCGTCCGTTTCCTTACTCGCCCAAGAGCGCATACAATCAAACTCAAGCAATTCAAAAAGTGTATCTACCCGCCTCTACTCATCACTACCCTTGCAGCCTAGCTCCTGGGCTACCTCTGGCGTACTGGGCTTGGAATACGCGCTATTCGTCTGAACGAGTATTTATATCATTCTCGCTCGACAAGGCTCATTCCTATCGAACCAGCGCTCGAAGTCTCTCGCAGGTGCGCTGGCCTCCTTTTATACGAGCTTTGAGAGAGAGAGGGAATTTACTGCAACAAACTGGGTTGTTGTCTCCGGAGCCCTGAGTTTTTGCTTCGGAGGTAGTTGTCGTCCGTTCTCAGTACCTCGTCACCTTTCTTCCTATTCCTCCAGGCTTTCGTGAACAAGCTTTGCATTTTGGCTGCCGTCCGAAAAACACTGGATTTCTCGAAGAGTCTGAGAAAATATGACTTTTGCTTGGGAGGGTCACGGGACCGCTCGCGAATGAGTGAGACATACCTGAACGGATTTCGATGTCAAGCTACCTGGTTTGGCTTCTATACCGCAGCCGATGGACGTGTCTGATGGACTAGAATATCTTCAAAGTCTACAACCACCTGTTTGCCATGGGGATCTCAAATTGACGAGCTGTTGCCCGAGGATCATCGGTCCAGGAGGGATTTGTGTACGTGCTTGTTTGTGCCTTAGGAGGGGTAATCATACAACCAACCGCTCGCAGATGACGTGAAAACTCTGGGGGGTGGGGAACATAGGACTGTTTTTGACCCTGTTTGATTCCTGGCGGATTTCGTATCGACCCCGGGGAATCGAAAGAAATAATAGGAGTGGCCTCCCTACCACGCGCTAATGGTTTCTATCAGGAAAGTTTCCGGCCAGGTTCATATGAGTCTCTTCCACAGATGAACTCTGGGTAGCTCAGAGCCCATGTCATCGTGCGATCCGCAGGTCCCATCACCTTTTTAGGAATCAGCTTGCATCACGCCTATTCCTTATTGCCTATTCGGACAGCTGAAACAACACACGGAAGCGATCAATCAACCACACCCAGGGTTAGAAGGTGAAGTTACATAGTCTGGGTTGCTCTACATCACGCTAAAGGTCGAAAGTGATATGGCGCTGATAGAAAGAACCCCGTACTCGAGGTCTTGCCTGGGGTGAGAGGGTCAAGAAAAGAGAGAAGTAATCATCCTGGAACCCCTTCACGGATAGCTTGATTGCGGGGAGGCAATTGAAACGGCGTCTTCATCGCGTCCTGGGAGGGAGTCGAGGCGAGGATGTAAAGAGATTGGAGGGTTAGTCGATCAACTCATCTCTCCTCCCATCGAAGAAATTGGGAATAAGGAAATGGGGAATCCGGCTTCAAGCCTCTTTAGGCTCAAAATAACCCTCCAAGCCCGCGTAAGGAGGAGGGGAGAGGGTTTGAAGAAAATGAAAAACCTAACTAACCTTCATAAAACTTTTGCAAAAACGTCTTCCTCTCCACGCTCTTATCCTTCAACAGCACTCCCAAGATGTGAGATTCTTGAGCCCAGGCGTTCATGACTTCCTGGAAGTCCTGCCTCGATTTTTGGACTTGGACGTCGATCACCGCCGCGTCTTGAACATATTTGTGCCGTTCGAATTCGGCTCGGATTCGGGAACGGATGAGCGAAGGTGGGACGGTTAGGCCATGGATGGTGACGATTTCGGGAGCCTGATGGTTGAGGGTTGGGTGTGTGGTCCCGGGAGGCGAGGCGAGTTGTGTTGTGCCCCGTCGGGGGAGTCGTTGAGCCACCGTTGGGTTATTAGAAGACCAAGCGAGGAAGGTATAGCGTAGTAGAGAGCAGCGGAGAGGGCGAGGTTGCAGTGCGCATAACAACTTAGTGTCAGTTTTGCTTTGGTAGGACCAGGGAAGACGATATTTCGTGGTAAAACACGGAACTCACGCAACGATACCAGTCCCGGTACAACGACCGAGCTTTCGCTCGTGCCTCCTGGAGGTTACGAGACATGGTCGCCTTTCTCGCTAATCTTGAAGGAATGGTCGACATTTTGCGTGTTATTTGCGCCTCTTGTCGGAGTAGTTTGTTGACGGTCCAAGTCGGGATGAAGAGATGGAATTGCTAGGTTGGTGATGATGTAAGATCGAACCGCGGGAACGGTTCTGCTTCTTGCCTTCGGCAGGGGGGTCGGAGCTGTTCGTCATCCACCTTACTCTCTCTCGTTGTGTCTTCTTTGCCAGATGGACAGTAGCGGCTCTACTATCACGCCAGACCAGCTACAACCTCCACCGAGAAAGAATAAATGGAACAAGAATCGTCTGCCGGGTGTGAACGACGTCCGGAACAAAGTGTGTTGGATCTGTCGGGAGGATGAAGCCTCGGAGTTGCCGAGGAGGAGGAAGTGGGTCCATGCGTGCGGGTGTTCGTTGGTCGCTCATCAGAGTGTGCGTTTTTCCTTTGGTTTCTTCACCCTGCTACGTGGGTTGGGACTGACGTTTGACTTTACCTATTTCCGTAGTGTCTTTTACTTTGGATGGCGATGCAACCTCCTGGACCTGATGTCATGAAATGTCCTCAGTGCAAGACCGCTTTTGAGGTTACTTCTCCGAAGAACAAGACGCTATCCATGTTGGAGTTCTTCCACAAGCAGGTTTCGAGAGGAGCGAGGTTCACGTCGGTCTTTGGTAAGCCGAGTTTTGCACCTTTTGCGGGACGGCATACTTCCCGCCGAATGCTGACATACAACTCCTTTCTTTATTTCCCCTGTTCGTGGGCATGGGTCTTAGTCCTCACTGCAAGCATACTCGGCTTGTCGACCTCCTACGGCTTTCAGTGCCTCCGATGGTTCATCGGTCGGGACGTAGCGAACCTCATCGTCGGAGGCGAACATCCACGCAACTGGAGGCTGATCGCGTTCGTTCAACTCCCTCTCATCCCATTTTCTTTGCTCCTCAGCCACACTCGAGCCGCGTTCTTACCGGTCTTGCCGTTCATCCTCGCTACGCCTTTGAACCACCAAACCTCCTCACCCTATCCCGAAATCATATACCCTGGAAACCCGATACCCGACATCTTGACATTCCCACCTTCTCCGCCCCTTCTGCTCGCGCTTTTCCCGATGGTGCGGCACGTTTATCGACAGGCGCATTCCAAGGTCGTCAAATGGCTCGTGAGGGACCATTTGGGGCTTCACGTCCCACCAGCTTCACCAGGAGGAGCACAGGTTAACGACGCTGCTCCAGGCCCGGTGGCGCTTGACGAACACGGCGAACCTATCGAATGGGGATTCGAGCAAAACGTACGAGAGATGGCGGCGAGGGAGTTGGACCGGAACGAGCCCATTACGGTGGACATGGACGTCATCGCTCGAACCTTTGTGGGGAACTTGATGCTACCACCCCTTTCAGCGCTTTTCGGTGAGGTGCTGAGGGGGATCTCGAATCATTCGGCGGTGTTGAAGTCGTTTTTGGGCATAAGGGATGTGAATTCGTTTATGGATAGTGCGGGTGTGGCAGGGCTGAATTTGGATGGAGCGTTTATACCTGCTGGGTTGGCTTCGATGATGAAGATTGGACTTGGTGTGAGGAGAAAGACCTATGCAGATTTTGATCCTGTTTGGTGAGTGAATGTTTTCGTTGTATCGAGTGAAGAAAGTCGGAGCGCGTTACTGACCTAAGAGTGGATCAACAGGTGGAGAAACGCCATCGGACTTTCGTTGTTCATCGTTGCACGGGACGCCTTTAGTTTATGGCGGAAGTATCTTACAGGTAGGTTTTATCTCCCTCTCTATCTTTTGACGCTGCCTGAGCTTCGGTTTCCAGTGAACAACGACAAGAAGAGGCTTATCGCCAACAAGCCATTCGTCAATGTGGACTACGACGAGCTGGACCTCATCATCGACTAGACGGTTCCCTCGAACATCCTATTTGCTCGGCTGCTATCGCCTCAACTCTCAAATTTGCTTTCCGACGTTCGTTAATCCTCACCTTTGCTTCCTGGAGCCGTTCACGTCTTCCAGTGCCCAACCCAGCTACATCTCGATCTTTGACTCTCTCATCCTGTCAGTCTAGTTTACTCTCGCATGTACTTTTCCCCCCAACTCGCTACCTCGGTTCTGACTAATCTGCAAACTGTCATTGTGGAAGAATTATCTTCGGTCTCCCGTCGAGACAGCTAGTATACTGCGGACTTTGCACGTCTAGACGTCCTCACCTCATCTGATAACGACGCACTTGTGAGCCTCCCAACCGCACGACCTCTTCCGAACCTTGGCAGGATTTTCTGACCTCCGCAGCGTTGTAATTAAATTAGCCGGACAAGAACCAGTCGGCTAATAAACATGTCCGCGCGTCTGCTCAAAGACAATGAAATCCCCGCGCCCGTTGCCATCCAACGTCTCATACATGGCAAAACCGAACAAAAGGTGGGGCAGAGGGGAGTGGATGGAGCCGGCGGGCTGTTGCGGAGTCTATTCGGCTGCCAAGATGTGCTGCTGCGGATCGTCGTGGCGCTTGGATGGGATAAAGTGCCCCCGAGAGAAAAATTACTCGAACTCATCTCTCGCAGTCTCCTTTCCTTCTCTTTTTTTATCTCATACAATCTACAACCACCTGCAGACGAGTTATTGCAGGGGGACGAGCTCTCTTGAAGGGAAGCTCAGTCCGAACTCGATTCGCCTCTCTCTTGTGAGCTGGAATGACGGATCGAACGACAATGAGACGTGCGCTGACATGCATCTTTTAACTTATAGTTCTTCATTCCTTTCCCTCTTTTTCTGTCATCTCTCAATCTTTAGAGTCAACTTGACGTTGACGAAAAACCAGTAACCAACAATCCACCTCTTTCAATTCCCCCTGCCCATGTCTTCAAACTCCACGAACACAAACTCCACCGCTGCCACAGGAGGTACCGGACCTTCTTCCAGCGGTGGCAAAAGCTCGACTTCCATGGTCATCCCCAACAACGAAACCTTTGCCGCCCTGTTCGGGCTCTCCCTCCTCTTCGTCATCGTCTTCTTCGCCGTCCTCACCGTACCGCGTTTACTCGCTTCGCTCCACCACCAACGCGGCAAGGCCTTCTTCCGCGAAGGCTGGCTGCTCAAACCCAAGAAATCCGCCGCAGCTCGAGCGAAAGATGCCCTTCGGAGGAGCGTATTTTTGCCCCCCGCCCAACCCACGCGCCAACCGACGTTGAGGAGGGGTCTCGTCACGAGCCCCGCGCCGTTTGCGAACGACATCGACTACAGCGACGAGGGACACGGTGTGCCAGCCTCGGCGTCGGTGAACATCGAAGGAGGCGGCGCAAGACCGATGTCGGTTGCAGAGGAGGAAGGAAAGTACCCGGCGCACCTTCGTACCCTCGTCCGACACCACCGCGAGGTGAGGTCTGCAGGCGCACCGGCGCACGTTCCCTCGACGTCGACCATCTTGCGCTCGTTACCTTTTGCACCGTGGTTCAGTCGCCCGTTTTTCCCCAACCACGTCGACGGCGCGTCCAACGGCCAGGCGTGCATGTACCTCCTTTACGCTGCCGGGTTCATCGTCGTGGCGTTCCTCATGACCTCCGGGACGGGCAACCTCAAGCGCAGCGGGTGGCTCGTCATCGTGCAGACGCCGTTGGTGGTCAGCTTGGGCTCGAAGAATAGCTTGGTAGGATTCTTTTTGGGTAGGGGATACGAAAAGGCGCGTAGAGACTCTTCTCTGTCCGTTCGCTGGGTAGCTTCTGATACACCTCTCGCCATCAGATCAACTTCTTCCATCGCTGGATGGGCCAACTCATGTTCATCGCCTCGCTCTACCACGTCATCGGCTACTTGATCCTCTGGATCCGACGGAACGTCGAAGCCCGTCAATCAGCGACGCACATCGAGGCGTGGGCTGCGTTCGCTGGCTTTGCCATGATCGGCGTGTTCAGCTTGCCCGTGTTCAGGAGGTCCAGCTACAGGCTGTTCTTCAACGCCCACTGGATTGGGTATTTGACCTACTTGATTGCGGTGAGCAATATTGTCATGTCCCGTGTAGGCGACCGACACTGACGTCCGTCCGTTCGCTTTCAACTGGTGCTTAGATCTGCTACCACGTCGAAGAAGCGCTCTACTGGTCCCTCGCCACCTTCTTCATCCTCGGACTCGACTACATCTGCCGCCTCTTCAAATCCCACTTCACCACCGTCACGCTCACCGCTTTGCCAGACTTTGGCGCCACGCGAATCGAAGTGCCTCGTCTGACTCGCGGGTGGAAGGCCGGTCAACACGTCCGCTTGCGCGCGTTCACCTTCAAGTTGGGCCTGTTCGCATTCGCCGAGGCGCACCCTTTTACGATCGCGAGCGTCTCCGAGACGCGGAACGGCCAAGGAGTGATTTTGTACGTCAAGAGTGCCGGGAATTGGACCAAGAAGCTGTACGACGCTGCGGCGGAACCTGGAAAAGGCGGATTGGAGAATGGCAATGGCACGTTTTTGAACTTCAACGCGAGTCTGGCTAGCCTAGAGACGCTGGGGAGGGAGGAGGCGGCAGAAGGCAAAGGTCCGGCTCTCGATGATGAGAAGGGCTTACCCGCAGCTGCAACTACGTCCACTCGCACTCTCGTTGGATTCGGTTCTGGAACGACGATGAAGATGGTCGTGGAGGGTCCTTACGGTGGGCCCTGCGGACACATGATGCGGTCGAGCTTCACGTCCAGTTTCGTTGTAGCGGGTGGAAGTGGGATCACGTACGGCCTGAGCGTCGTGGAGGAGCTGATTCGGGATGTGGAGAAGCTGCAGAGTCGGACGAGGTTGATTGGGTTGTACTGGATCGTCACTGATCCTGGTGAGTTTCACTCCCTCTTTTTCTAAACGAGCTTTTTTATTGACTGCATGCGCTATATTATACATGCAGCCTGCCTCATCCCGCTCCTCCCAACCCTCACCTCGCTCTCCAACCGAGTATCCTACATCCCGACGCTCCGATTCACCTTGACCGTGCACTACACCCGCGCCGTCTCTCCTGCGTTTTCCGCCAAAGTCAAGTCGTTACCGGGAGGCGGGCTGCCTCGGGACATCCACTTGGAACCCGGCCGACCGAATTTCAAGACTGCCGTGGAAGATTTCGTGAAGTGGAAGACGAACCGGTTGGCGAGAGGAAGCGACGGATTGAGCGGCGTGCTGGTGGGCATCTGTGGACCTGGTGCGTTGGCGAGAAGCGTGAGGGAAGGTGTGGATGCGCTGGACGATGATCTGAGGAGGAGCGTCGGAGGTGTTGAAATTGAAGAAGAGTGAGTGCACCTTTCCCCTCCCTTTCCTTCTCCCTTCTCGGGCTCTCGATCGTTCCTTCGTTTGGTTTGGATCCCTCGATGGGTCGGTTGATCAAGGAGAAGAAGCTGTCCGCTTCTCCAGCTTCCCTGAGGGTTGATCAACCACGCCCTTGAGGATGATGCCCCATTCCCGCCTCCTTACCTTGCGCCTGCCTCGACGTAACTCTAACACTGCTTTTCGTGTACTTGGCAGAACATTCAATTGGTGAAGACTCGTTTTACGACCCAAGCGAACCAAGCAGCGCTCTGTGTACACGGAGAAGCTGCGTGTTCAGATGACCCTCGTTTCTTGGCTTTTT
>KN823351.1:13411-33232 GCA_000827465.1 Tulasnella calospora MUT 4182
ATGTATTCGAGGTAGAGACAAGAGGCGGAATGAGGAACAACTCTCCTCATTCCGCTGAGACTATATACTACAAAGGTGGAGGTGATTACTAATTATTGCAGACGACGCGTCAGCTACATGTGTTAACAATGAGGGAATGGGCACGAAGGTGAAGCAGGGCGAAGTCTAGATTTACACATGAGGCAAGAGTCCAGATCTTATCTAAATAGATACACACAACATCAAAGAATAATACACAACAACATTCATACACAAATAGGTACTAATATTATGCATGGGTGATGAGGTCATCACAGTTACAGAAGATTCTAAGGAAGCCTTCGACCTTCTGGTTTGTCCTTTCTGTCTGTCCGTCGGTTTGGGGATGATAAGCAGTGGAGAAGGTAGGCTTGAGGCCGAGACCATTGAAGAGGGCACGGGAGAATGGAGCATTGAATTGAGGACCACGGTCTGAGACGATTCGAAGGGGAAGTCCATGAAGTCTCCAGACATTGGCAATGAATAGTTTGGCCGTCTTGGATGCGTCCAACCCTAGTTCTTTAGTGGCAATGTAGTGCGCTTCTGTCAGACCTCAACGTCGGTCAGATGACTGGTTCTTGAGAATGGCTTTGCTCAAAGGTTCTTGGGGTGCAGGTCATTACTGAATGATTAACAGAGTGAGATCCCTAGGCGAACGTATTCACGCTAGGACGATGGTTGAGAGGGTACTTTGACTGGTAGAATACAAGCGGCAAAGTGAGGAACAACCCTCCTCACCTAGGCTAGTATTTATATACACAAGAGACGTAGAGAGAGAGCGGAAGGTGACGGAATAGTAAAGAACATTTTGCAGCCCATGACCATAACTTACTAAGAAACATACAAATACCATGAGGCCATGACTGATACGCTGACTGATACGCTGATGCATCCTAACAGTGCTGCCTCATGTAGGGTGGTGGGCGAAACCCGGATATAACTTAACTTATCTCCTTACTCCGATCCATCAGCATCCTTGATAACATCACATCTGACCAAGGTCGTGACAGCTTCCTTGAGGAGTTGATCCACTACTACTAAAATAGTGTCGTTGCCTTGCCTGGTGGTTGGGAGCTTAGTGATGAAGTCGTACAAGACGTCCTGCCATGGCCCTGTGGGGACTGGTAGTGGTTTGAGAAGTCCGACTGGTTTGGCGTGGTGGGGCTTGTTCTGTTGGCAAGTATCGCAGGTGTCCACGTATCGATTTACATAGGCTTTCATTGACGGCCAGTAATAACCTCTCGACACTAGCTCCAATGTCTTGGCTTGCCCAGGATGTCCGGCGATGATGGAGTCGTGGTACAGTTGCAGGATGGCGTGTTTCAGTTACTTGTCATGGGGCACGTAGATTCGATTTCGATAGCGGAGTAGTCCTTCTTTGAGATCGTAGTCAGACATTTCTTTTTGAATCTTTGCTGGGGCATGATTGGGGTCCGCATTGAAGTACGCCAGTACCGACTTGATTGCAGGGTCGTCCTTGAGTAAGGTTGCAATCTGGTCCACTAATTCCTGGTCCGTGGCCGTTCTTCTATTGCCATTCTCTTCTTCTCCATCGTCTGCGTCGACTTCTTCGATTCTTGATGGTGGTAGAAGTGTCAGGGACGGTTCTTCTGCCCCCTCTTCAGGATGGTGGTCCGGGCAACGAGAAAGGGCGTCAGGTTTGCCAGATTTGGTGCCGGGTCGGTAAGCAATCGTGAAATCGAATCGGGAGAGGTCCTGAAGCCAGCGATGCTGTCGATCGTTGAGGATTTGCGCCTTTTTGAAGAATTCCAAGTTTTTGTGGTCGGAGGATGCGAACCGGGAATTTCGCACCTTCCAGATAGTGCTGCCAGTATTTGAGAGCGCGGACTATCGCTAGCATTTCTTTGTCATAAATGTCTTTCGTCGCTCGGAAGGGGTCATGGATTTAGACATAAAGGCGTTCCGGTGGATCCTTCCATCTGATGATTTTTGCGACAACACTGCTCCGTAAGCGTAGCCTGAGGCATCGGTTTCCAGGAGTGAAGGGAGATTAGGATCGTGGTGAGCGAGGATGGGGGCGGTGATGAGATGTTCCTTCAATTGGTCGAAAGCATTTTGGCACTTGGATGACCAACTCCAGGATGTTTCTTTTCGGAGGAGGTCCGTGATCGGCCCTGAGAGTTTCGCAAAGTCTTTGACAAATCATCAGTAGAAATTGGCAAATCCTAAGAAGGTTTGGATGTCCTTGACGTTGCATGGAGCGGGCCATTCTTTGATCGCTTCGACCTTATGCTTGTCCATTGAGATCCCATCCTTGCTGATCCAGAGTCCCAGGTAGTCGGTCTCCTTGACGAAAAACTTGCATTTCTTAGGGTTGCAGAAGAGTCGGTTTTCTCTGAACCTTCGGAGTACTTCTTTAGTGACTTCCACGTTCTCTTCCCTGGTTTTCGTTGCTGGCATTGTATCGTCCAGGTAGTTGACTACGGATTCGTCAAGGAGGTCGTGCAGTACGTGGTTGATGAATCGTTGGAAAACAGCGGGGGCGTTGCAGAGTCCAAAGGGCATGACAGTCCATTTCAATAGAACGAAGCGTGTTTTAAAGGTGGTCAGCCATTCACTGCCTTCGGCTATTCTGATGAGGTGATATCCCCTCCTGAGATCAAGCGGCGAGAAGTATTCCTTGTTCTGCAGACGATCGATTAATTGTGAGGCGAGAGGGATAGGGTATTGATCTTTGACGGTGATGTCGTTGAGCTTTTGATAGTCGATCACCAATCGTTTCTTCCCGTCCTTCTTTCCGACAAAGAAACAGGATGATGCTACCGGCGAGTTGGATTCTCAGATGTATCCTTTTCCTTTCATGTCATGGATCCATTTCTTCAGTTCTTCGTTGTCATTTACTGATCCTTGATAGAGTCCTCCTGGCTTGGGCAGTTCCGCTCCTGGTACCAGCTTGATTTTGCAGTTGTAGGGACGATGTGGGGGAAGAGGATGATCAAAGGTGGGCTCTTTGAAGACATCTAGGAATTCATGGAGTTCTGGTGGTACCATTTCTTCCAAAGGCTTTGCAACTTCCTGATGCTTAGAGGCGATCTTGGCTGAGATGCTTGTTCCAGCAATTGTTAATTCGGAAATCGAGTGGATGTCGGCTGGTGGCAGGTCTTTGTATCCTTCTGGTAATTCTTTGAACACGGGCGGTGGTGGGTTTCGATCCGGTTGACCATTAGTTTTCCCATAGACGTCCGCTGGAGGTTCAAGGCATTGATGCGAGCAGTACACATCATCGAACATTACTCACCTTGTCCGCCAGTTGACCTGAGGGTTGTGTCGATGTAGCCAGGGGGCGCCTAGGATAACTGGATGTCTCCCTATGTTCGCGATGTCCATGGTTATAGTTTCCTGGTGATTTCCCATTCGAAGTTTGGCTTTGACTTCCTTGTCGATTATCCCAAGGGGGTGGCCATCGATGGCGACTGGGTGCTGACAAACTGTTTTCTTTGAGTAGGGAGAGAATTTTCAGAAACGAACGTTTGGTTGATGAAGTTGGAAGTGGCGCCAGAGTCTATCATGGCGGTAGGGAAGGCTGTGACTGGTCCGGCACTCATCTCAGTAGGTACAATCAGGTGTGTGGAGGAATCAAGTGGCATTTTATTGGCATATGGCATAGTGACATGATCAGTACCTAAGAGATGGCGAAGGACAGGGGCGCGACTTGGCACGGTCAATTCGTGCTGGGTTGAAAACCCGAGGGCGAAGGCTGACCTGTAGTGGTTGGAGTGTTGCGAAGGAAGGGATTATTGGAGTTTGGGGCGGGAACCAGGACGGGGGAGTTCGTGGTGGCAGCAATCGTATCGATGACTCCTTGTCGAGGGCGAGTGCATCGGTCCGGGAGATTGTGTGCGGATGCGAAATGTCCCTTTTCACCACAGTAGTTGCAGAGACCTTCCGCTCGTCGTCGTGCTCTTTCTTCTGGTGAGAGCGGTCCTCTCCTTGCTGTGTCGATCTGCATTGGGACTGGGGTGGTGTGCGCATAGGAGTTGGGTGCATTGGAAGGGGGAGCGGTTGGTTGTGGAACCTTTGCTGGTTGGGGTCTGGGAGGAGGAGGTCAGTGGCTCTGCACCTCAGCTCTTTCTTGTTTTCGTTCATAAATGCGGTCATCAATGCGGATGGAGAGTTCGATGAAGGCGTTCAGGCTCGTTTGGACAGGGAAGTTGATGAGTCTGTCTTTGATGTCTTCACTGAGTCCTTTTCGATAGTAGTGCACAAATGTGCCCTCGTCCCATCCGATTTCTCCTGTAATCCTCCTGAATTCCGCTGCGTACTTGGCCGCTGATCCGCTACCCTGTCGAAGCTTCTCGAGTTCTCGGATTGCTGCTGCTTCCTTGTCAGGATCTCCAAATGAACTTTCGAAAGTGGTCCTGAATCTGACCCAGTCATACGATGTTGCTTGCATTTGTTGGTCGAGGTTATCGATCAAGATAGGTTCTGCCCAGGCTTGCGCGGCGTCGCTCATATAGCTGATGGCGAACCTGATCTGGTCTCCCTCTCCCCGGAAGTCTCTGGGTCTCGCCTTGGAGTAAAGTTCGCAGGCTAGGATGAATTTATCTGCCGCTCTTCCTCTCTTTCTTCCATCGTAGACTTCTGGTTCCCTGACTTTCATCTTTCCGCTCGATGCCCTTTGGTTTTGCTGATTGAGTGCTTGGATTAGTTGCATAAGTGTGGCGACGTTGACGTTCCCGATAGGGAGTGGTTGTTGATGCTGAGGTTGCGGTTGCAGCTGAGGTTGTGGTTGCGGCTGCAGTTGCGGCTGTGGTTGAGGTTGCAGTTGCGGCTGTGGTTGAGGTTGAGGCTGCTGCTGCTGTTGTTGGCCTTGGTGTGGTGGAACCACAGGTAGTGCTTCCAGCCATGGCCCCCAGTTATGGAATGCTTGCCCGGTTTGTCCGTCCATTTTAGATTGTTCGTTCTTCTACGATGGTATCGATAGGAAGTACTTGGTAGGCCTTGTCAAGGGTTTCCCGTGTGGGGATGTAGGGGATTAAAAGGTTGGTTCCTGAGAACGAGATGTCGCTTAGTGGAAAGAGGCTGATGAGGTGCGCGAGGGTGTCTTGAGGGCACTCGGTGATGTCGATGAGGGTGTGTTTGGTTGCCTTCCTTCGTCGTTTCTCAAAATCGTATGGTTTGTTATTCCTTCGTAGGTATCGGACCGCTGAAAATACTTGCTCTGTGGCAGGGTACCGGTTCTTGGGTTCAATGAGGTCTAGGACTTGTTTTTCTTTGTTGGCTTCTTGGATTTGTTTACAGTGTGCAAGGGTTTTGGGGCCAAATCGGATCTTTTGGATTCCGTAAGCGGGCATGCACTAGGTTTATCAGATAGCTTGGATTCCATGCCGGATGGCTCTCGAAGGTATCGTAAACCTAGACGCGTCTGCCCCAAACGGGAGTTCTGGGGTTCTGGGGTTTGGGTACTGGGTGGAACGATGTTACTGGGTTTCCCCACGTGTTACTGAAGGTGGGTTCTGGGATGTTCTGGAGGTTTGTGATGTACACTGGGGATTTACAGCAATTGCACTTCTTCTTTCGGTGTCGGTTTTCTCCTTAAGGACAGTTCTTCGCGGAGTTCTGAAAGGCTGCACTTCAAGACGTGGTGGGTGATGGCTTGGTGATAGAGCGGGTCATAGTAGTAGGTATTCCGCCTAATGTCAGGATCTAGGGTCCAGGTGGTACGACAGGCTCTTCAATGTTCAATGGTTAACAGAGTGATGTCACTAGGCGAGGTCCTCACACTAGCACAATGGTCGAAGGGGAATTGGATTGTCAAGAGGCGGAATGAGGAACAACCCCCCCTCATTCCGTCGTGATTATATACTACAAGGTGGCTATGCTAGAACTATCCTAGAATGGTAAAGAATGCGATGGAACATCATGGAAAGGCTTACGCGTTGCATGAGTAATGACAGTGCGGTTATGGTGAGGCAGCGTTGGAGTTCCCAGGGACTAGGCTCGAGGGCATGGGGTCACGTGATGGCATTGTTGATCGTTGTGATGCCTTGATGTGATGAGGTCATCACAAACCGTAAGCAAGCGCTCGGCGCTAATCTAGTACTCATATAGACTGGTGAGTGATGCAATGTGAGGACGGGGGTACGAACGGAAGAGTGGAACATGGGAATGTCCTCTCAAGAGCGCTGGCTGCTGGCTGCCGAGACGGGAAGACGAGTGGACGCACGGAGTCGAGCGGGAAGGAGACAAGGGAATATGATACAAGTAATCGTGAACGAGGAGCAAGTACATGTGGTAGCTTAAGAGTATAAATAGGCGACGGGTGCGGCGGAGGAGAAGGACAGCGCACGGCGGAGGAGGACTGCTGAGTCGGCGCACAGAGAAAGCTGAGTCGGCACACAGAGACAACTGAATCGGAACGCAGAGCTGAGAGATGCATTGAGCGAACATGAACAAAGAGAACGAGTGGACGAACACATCAGGTGATGTGTTTCAGCGAGTAAGTGAGTCATGGGGCAGAGGCGGCGCTGGGCGGCGGCTCTGACACGCGAGCCGTGAGAACGGATCGTGGGCCTCACAAATGGGAATGACGAGGGCGTGTGTTGCCGCGCTAATTCAAATCGGCCACCGGTTCCGATCGGAAGGCGGGCTCACGTGACAGCTCGGGCAAAGAACCGGGCATCGGTGCCAGCGACGAGAACGTTCGCAGTCCCCAGCGGTTCCCCTGAATGGTTGTTGTCAACAATGGTCACAGCGGCCGAGCCTCTGACCCGTCACCTTGGAATGCTGAGACATACACCTTCCGATCGGAAAGAGATTTATCGTAGATCCGGTAGAGAAAATCCCCCGCGACGCTTGCGCGTGTAGTAGGCGTGCACGGGCTATATTCACCACCACATCCCTCCGTGAATTTCTATAGTACAGTGAAATAACCATGAACTTTGAGACAGACTGCGAAGCCCTAGTAGGTGGAATCACATGGTGTGCTACTACTTCTAACCGGGCTTAATTACATAGGCGGCTACTTTTAACGAGCTGACTCATCTCTTGGTCGAACCCAATCGACTGACTCTCGAAAATGCAGAGCTCGGAGTTGGAGGCTTCGGGGTAGTGGGCCTAGCCATTTTGGACAAGTCATCCACGTCCCCGAGGAAAGTTGCCGTCAAGCAGCTACAGATTATGGAAACCAGCATCGTTAGACAGCGCATAGCATTCGTAAGTATTACTGCCCCGACTTACCTTCCTCTCTGACTAAACCTCCTTGTAGCGTCTAGCGAGGGAGCTCAAAGTATGGGCGAAAATGAAGCATCCAAACATCCTCGAGCTTATCGGTTACTACCTGAGCGATAATCACGGTTGCGCGCAATTTGTGTCGGCATACATGGTCAACGGAAACGTGATGCAGTACATCCGGCGGACTCGTGCTGGCCTAGCTGTTCGATTGAAATTTGTAATCCCGAGCCGCGATCACTCAATTAACCGCAACTGATATACAAATCACTTCTGAAGGTGCAAGACATCGCGGCAGGACTCAAATACCTACACGATTTCAGCCCGCCTATTTGCCACGGGGACTTAAAACCGGTGAGTCCGATTTCTAGCGCGAAGGTGTCATGGACTGACAATCCTTGCAGGCTAATGTACTTGTAAAAGAGGGCATAGATGCGGTCCTCTGCGACTTCGGAGTCTCTTCGTTCATCCAAGAGTCTGGGGCAGCCTCAGGCCTCACTACTTCAAAGTCAATAAAAGGCTCGGCCCGTTACATGAGCCCCGAGCTTTTCCCGGAAGAAGGAAATCCTAAGCACACTCTCCAGAGTGACGTTTGGGCTTGGGGATGCACGGTGTTTGAAGTAGGTGGCGCTAAAAAAATCAAGGGCTGTTGCTAAGGGTGACTACCTTTCGACCCTTAGGTAATGACTGAAAGCATTCCGTACCCATCGAAATCAACGGACGTCGGTGTTGTCATTGAGATGCAAAAAAAATCTATTCCAGGTTCTATTGAAGCGCTCGGCGATCTGCTCGTTGGCACCAACGTCGATCCGATTTGCCAGACCGGAGTGACTTCGCTGCAGTGGATCATTCTGCAATGCTGGGACTTTGACCCCACGGAGCGGCCCTCGTCTGCAAGCATCTTGAAGGACGTCGCTATTTCTTTTAACGCGAAAACTCGGTCGGGGGATTGGGGGGACGGAGAAGCGGGAATATCGTCTCTCCGTATCCGAGACGACTTTGATTATGATGGTAGGGCTTCAGAGGGTTCTGTTTCTTCTGATGAATCTCGTGAGATCCCATTATGCGCGGTGAGTCGGACTTCCGTTCAGAGTCACCGAGCAGTGCATTCGATGCGACCTTTCTTGCCTCGTTCAGAACTGCCAGCAACACCCTAAAGTCGAAGGACGAGAATTTTGCTCGAGAGCTTGCCTTAACGAAGCAACTTCAAAGCGCCCGAACTTCGGAGCACGAGCACCCAACAAGTACGACTTACATGACAGGAACTACAGAGGCGGCTCAGGATATCGTGGTAGCCCTTCGCAGGGAGCTGCTTCTCCTTATCGGGCCAGCTCATTATGCATTGTGAGTCAGACGTACGCTCATGGTCACTGAGAATTGCCTTTGACGCCCCTATCTTGCTTCGTTTAGAACTGCCAGCAACACCCTAAAGTCAAAGGACGAGACTTTTGTTCAAAGGCTTGTCTCAACGCGGCGGCTTCCCTCCTCACCGGAAGTCCCAAGAGCGACGCTTCAGGCTATCATGGATTCGCCGGTGTTGCGGTGCCGAACGTTGCAAATAGCGTACAGTCTCCTCCTTATCAGGTTGGAAATTCTCGGGAGTTTGCGCCAATAGCGTATCAAGGTACCGGCTACGCTGATCAGGCATATCAACCAATTGCAAACTGGCAGCAGCAGCGACCTCCAATAGCACCTGCCCCTCAAGCAGCACCACAAGTACTCCGTAAGAGCAACTTCGTCTGCTCCAAACGCTGAGTCTGACCCCTTCTCGTTTGCCGGTTCTTTCAAAGCCCGAAAGCCATGTAAAATCATGAACTGTAACGGAACGGAGTCCTTTCCAGGTTCAAAGTATTGTTCCGATAAATGCCTCACGTGAGCCTGAAAGGCACGTGATTTTTTTCAATCCTGAGCCCGTTTATTTCAGGCTCTCTGTCAGGATAGGCTACGAAATTGCGTGCCTTATGTGCAAGGAATTACCTAAAGCTCCCGAGAGCGACTTCTGTAGACAGGTGTGCTCGGATAGAGCAGAGCAGAGGGCTCCTCTTCTGTTGAATATACCCAAGAACGACCCGAAGTTCCCTGAAAGTGCGTGCATCTCACTCCAACAGTCCATACTGCCGAACTTCATCCCTCTCACTGCCGTCGCAATGTCTAGTTCTTAGGATGTTTGACATCTCGTGGGAACACATGAACAAGAGGAAGCCAACCGTTGTGTTCGTGTACAAGATAGTGCAGAGCAAGCAGTTGACGGACGCATATCTTGCCTATCAGTGAGAATGTTATGAAGACCTCTTCCAATGCGTTCACTTGACTAGTTTGTCCGAATTAGGAACAAGGTTGAATCGGAAGGCAACTTCAAGGCCCAGGGAAAACCGTCTGGTAATGAGTGCCGTTGGTGGCATGGGACAGGGAGAAGTTGCAACGTCGGGGACAACCCGGCGGACCCGAGCCTGTGCACCCAAACAGGTTGTCTGATGTGCTCCATCTTACGCACTTCTTTCCAAACTCCCAAGGTCAACACGTCGGGACGAAATTTCCATAGGTATGTGCCCAAAGGGTATGACATCTGACAGGTCCTAAGATGAAATCCCAGGAACAGCTTTGGGAAAGGGATCTGCGTTTATTCGAAATCGTCTAAGTAAGCTTAGCCATTCGTGCCCAGTCTCTGAAGGTACTCACCAAAGTTTGATAAACTCCAAGGGCATACGACTATCCGTATAACGGAGGCCCACCCTCGCAGTACTCTGTGATCCTGCTCGTCAATGTAATAGCCGGTCAGGGCCTGAAGTACACCCTGGCTGGCCCAGGTTTCACCAGTCCGCCTCCCGGTTACCACTCTGTGCGTTATATGGTTAGCCTTGTTCCGCTACTCTTAGCTCAAGGTTCTGCCCCACCTAGGTTTTCGACGAGTCAGGCGGCCACTACGATAAAGTACGAACACTTCATCCCCCTTCCTTGATCAGGTGCTTACCGACTGGCCATTGCAGCTTGCTGTTTACAACGACGATGCCATCAGACCTTCCTGGCTAGTTGTCTATCAGTAGATATCTTCTGTAGCTTTATGCTGCCCATTTTACGTTCCTTCGATGAGAAGACAATACGATGTTTGAGGCCCGTCGGCAGTGTCCGGGGTCCTCGGTTTTGTCCGTCACTTCGAGCCCAGAAATCCTGCAGTTGCATGCACCCGATACCGCCGGAAGAGCCCTGCGACATTCACAAGATGTGAGAAGGTCGCAGCTCTTCCAATACTCCCCGACCGGTCAGAATGTCCTAATATTACGTGACTCATCAAAGTCAAATGTCTTATTATTACGATGCTCATTAAATCTACTCTTTTACCCAACCCTGCGCGTATCGTATAACCACAGCAGTTCCACCGAGTGGTAAATGGCCCCAGCGATTGGCTGTCACTTGTACACTCTTGACGTCCCGGGAACATATATCATATACAAGAATCAGTAGATTACACCTGAGGGGTCAAGTAAAGCATGGTAAAAATAAAGCTGCAACTGGCCGTTACGGATCAGAAGAAGAAATCAACAGAAGCGAAAAAAGATATCATCTACATGAACAATAGAGCAAGTACCGAACAATATCGAAAGCGATTCACAGAATGCAATGCCTTAGCAGGGTTCGAAATACGAGGCGATAGCAATAGATAGCGAAGTAAAAGCGATGAGGCGAGGTTCGAAAGCGGGGGATGGGAAAAAAACAAATCAAGATGGTGGGTGGCAAGGACATAAGTGGTGCATGATAGGGAGGACGTGATGAAAAGGTCCATGAGGGAAAAGGGGGGCCTTGTAGAATATTTTACCGATACGGAAGTTGCCAGAGTTTTATTTAATGAGCAGAATTCATGGATAGATTTGGAACGGGTGGTAAGGTTGACGCAATCTTCGCGGGGCGTCGTCCATTGGAGGCTTGCACATTCTTCAAAGAAGGTTTGGAAGCCCTCGGGATTTCAGGAGGGCGGTCCGGGTCGACGAGCTTCATGCCACCTTGGCCTAAAGGACTGGGAACGTAATGCTTGGGTTGCGCAGCAAATAGTGCCGTACGACCAGAGGCCTTGGTCGGCAGTCTCTGTGAGAGGACAGAAGGGCTGAAAGAGTAATCCTCAGACGCATCGAGAGGAGGCTCATAGGGCGGAGGGGAGTGCTCGGCACTCGACAAACCTCCAAGGTCCGAGTCGAGCTTGCTCTGGGGCGAGATCGTCGCAGGAGAGAGATACGACGCGGTCTCAGTCGGTGATGGAACCAACGACGAGCTGGTGAAGTTCATCTGAATAACAAAGGTCCGTAAGGTCCAGCTCGTAAACCGCTCTTTGATGACCGCCTACGAACCTGGCCTTGAGCAGTAAAGATACCCGAAGGAAAGTTGGAGCTCTCTGGCCCGGCATCGGTTTGATGAGTGGGGCCCCATCCATTACGAATGAGCTGACCAGCCATATCCCAGCCCAACTGGTTCCCCGACATGAGGTCGTCCCCCTCTTCGTCCATCAACATATCGATACCCAAACCGTGAGGCGTAGCAGCCGGATCCGATTGCCCCATAAGAGCGCTGGACCCAAAGCTGATATCAACTTGCCCGTCGGTAACACCTGCGACGTTGAATCCAGCGACTCCGCCCGACCCAAAGACTTTAGGCGCGAGAACCAAGTGAGAATTGTGCAAGGAATGCAGCTCGAAACCGGACTTACTACTTTCCGGATTCCCAGCGAAATCCTGACTCAACAACTCGGGCCAAAATCCCTCCGCACCATCGTTATGCCCAGCGGTGGAGACCTGTTCCATGCCAACGGCACCGCCACTCGCCCCCGCGAGGTCTCCAGCGAACCCAAGGGTTTGGTTGAGGAACGCGTCTAGCGCGGATCCGGCAGCTGAGATGCTCATCTGAACGTACTGAGTGTCCAGAGGAGCTGACG
Source organism: Tulasnella calospora MUT 4182 (assembly GCA_000827465.1). Lineage (NCBI taxonomy): Eukaryota > Fungi > Basidiomycota > Agaricomycetes > Cantharellales > Tulasnellaceae > Tulasnella > Tulasnella calospora. The sequence goes on from KN823351.1 coordinate 25,542, forward strand.
CGGGCGGTGCGTGCAACGCGATTGCTGCGGAGGAAGGTGGGGCCTCTGCCACGTATGGCTGGCAGCTAACCGCCTCATAACCAACGTTGGTGGAATGAGATACGGCGTACATGTGCTGAGCGGTTGACGTGTCCATCGGGCCTCCAATATCGAGAGTGGTGAGTTCAGAGGGCAATCCGCAGTCGGCGCCCTCGAGTCCGAGACCTTCGTTGACGACGCCGGCTGGAAGGCTGACGATGATGTCTGGGTGGTGGTATCGACCGCCTTGCGCGGGCCATGCGTGGTATTCTTGTGTTTGGTTTGTGGGTGCTGCCGTAGAGACGTTGGGCGCCCAGTGAGAATTGCCCGAATAAGGTACCTCGTGATGGGCGGCAGCCGGTTGCGGCGGTGCGGCGTCGGACCACGAGACACCCTCAGAGAGGGTAGGCCAAGGATTGGGAGGGACGGTGAAATCGAAGGTTTCGCGAGAAGGGAGGACTTGTTGGGGTCGACGGTGTTTAGGCGGCGGCGATGGAGGACGAGACCCAGCAGGTGTCGCTCTGGAACTGCAGGCCGCAGCATCTGCCCCGTCATCGTGCACAACGCTTAAGCCTTCTTGGGTAGTCCATCCTTGTGGTGGGCCCTCGCTGCCCCAAGCCGTCGATGGGTACCCTTTGTACAGACGTTCGACTTGGACCGGCTTCCTGACTGGCACCTCAACGGGAACTGTAGCTAAAGAGACGTGTCAATGGACGGCCTAAAGTATAGGATAGTGCATGTGTATGGTACTTACCCGATGTGACCTTTGCTTTCTTGGCTAGCTTCTCCGCCTCCTTAGCTTCCCGCTCCCGCTCTTTAGCTTCCTTCTTTTTCGCATCCTTAATAGCCTTTAACGCCGCCTTCTCCGCAGCGCTCTTTGGACAATACTTGTAATCGGGATGCTTCTGAGCGTGAAGCTCCTTCGCAATCTCGGCGAGGTACTGATAGTGCTCCTTTATGGCGTCCGAGATGGTCGTCTTCCATTCCTCGCTAACTTGGGTGGTAAGACGCGCCTTATCCGCCGGTGCCAGATTGAGCGATCGTGCTCGAGCGAAAACTTCACTTCTCCAGAGGATGAACGCGTTCGGGGAACGCGGGATATGCTTATCGTCATCGGCGTTTTCATCCGCTAGCTGGAGTTTGCGGCGCTTTCTAGGAGCGGGTTTGGGCTTTCCGTCGGTGGCAGAGGGTTCCTCGAGCGGAGGGACACAGTCCTTAGCAGGGAGGACTAGGCCCGAACGGGGACACGAGATGGCAGAGGCGGAGCGTATGTCTTCCACCGCAAACGCAAAGACGCGTGGCTTTGCACCTGCAAGGATAAGGTTTCGAGCGACTCTGGCGAGCTGATCGAGGACGTGTACGGTTTCATCGTATGGGATGGTGATCGGTAAGGCTGCTGATCGAATTCGAGGTGGAGGATCCGAGGATGTGCGAAGGGGCAGAGGAGCTTGGACCGGTCGATTTGGATTTGGACGAACGGCAGGAGTTGCGATCTTCCTCTTTGACATCTGCTTGGGGGAGTCGATTGAGACCATTGTAATCTCTGAGTGGTTTTGAATGGCTGCCTTGAAAAGTCCTTCTTCAGAGTCGCATGAAAGGGAAGATTTCTGAGAGCGAGTAGAGAGGAAAAAAGGCGGGATAGTAGCGGGAGTCGGTCGAGATGGTGAAGAGAGGAGTAAAGAAAAACGCGACGGAAAGGGCTGAGGTCGTTGGGGGGGAAGAAACGACTCAAGGTCGCAAGTGGGTCCCTCCTCTGTGCAGCCATTGTCCTCTTAAGCCCAAAACATTCACCAACACGGTCACAGCCTTCGCGACGCGGGTGGAGACCGCGAAAGGCTTATCACCGTACGCAGCCATAGGGTATGAGTCTTCCAGAGGGCCTTGGAGAGTGGCGAAAACGGTGGCGACAAGTTTTTCTACCGACATTTGTCGTTGTTGAAGGGGCCACGACGTTGTCGGAGCTCATTGTCACGCTCAACAAAGTAAGAAGTTATCACGCTGTGCGAATGTCACGGCCTGTTACGGGCTCACACCATCCCACACTAGACCACAACAACAGATGGACATTGTTCTCCATGTCGTCACCTGATTGGTCGTTGCAAAATGAGACAAGGACGCGGCGCACACCATACACTACAGCGACAAGGAAAGTGTGCCAATGCCCTCCTTCGGAATCCCAGCCTAACGAGGTCCCCGACGCGCAGCAAGTATATCAGACGGTGGCGAATCGATCCACCCCTGGCTCGCCAGACAATGCCATTATCACCAGCGTACATTAAAGCCAAATACCGACGCGACGTCCACGAGCCCGCCACCCGCCATCAATTCAGATAAGCGTCCAACGCGTCTAGAACAACGCGGCAACCAGTGAAATCAAGCTAGGCTCGTCTATAGAGCGAAGCGCGAATTCTTTCTGAGCCGTTTTCCATAATGATAGAACACGAACCTACGGCCACGACCAGAAAAAGTTTGTCACCCCCCTTTCAGTCACAGACGGACGAGGGACGCGTGTACTCACGGCAGTGGCATCATCAATGCGCTCAATCCCGCAAGGAGTCCCGTGGCACCAACGACTCCTAACCTTGCGTACATCGGAGTCGAGATCAACGGGAACGCGGCCGCAAACGCGCATCGCGTAAGGCTATTCCCCGCCATTGCACTCGCTGCGTATGGCCTGTACGCGTGTACAAGGAAAGTCCAAATGGAGATGAACGCGTAGATGACTCCTAGGCCGAATGGAACGGTGGCTAGCATGGGGACAACCCAGTGTATCGCATGTGGAGTCGTGAACGCGAACCAGAACAGACCTGCAAAGTTCCACGGCATTTGCCAGTGAGTCTAAGGATGAGGAATACGCACAGTGGGAGAACGCGTACCAAACGTGACCAGAACGGCACCGACCATGCCAATCAACAAGCGTGCCTCTGGCTCGGGCTCTCTCTTCCTCGTTGCGGACTTGTCGCCCTTCTCACCTTCCTCCATACACTTCTGCCTTTCCGCTCTCATCTTCCTTTCCCAATAGGGTATTCTATCTTCTTTATAGACTTTGATCCAATATGGTTGGCTCGCGATGGCGACGACCATTCCGATTCCGATGCCCACGAAGCTCAGACCAGACATTTGCGTGTTGAACCCACGGTCCCGGCCGAATACGCGCGTTGGAAACGCTTCGAAAGTAAGATAGAGGATTCCGAGGAGAAGGGCGGCCCAGATATCGAGCAAGAGGGCCATTGGCTCGTACCACATGATTTCTGTCAAACGAACGAGGAGTCACCATGACTGAAGGAGAGCACAAGCTTGACAAGTGAGACGTACCAAATGGTCGGAGACAACTCAAGGCAATGGTGTGCATGAGGCCTTTGTCACTTCGTTCAAGTGTACTATAATATTTCTCATCACCTGTCGACTTGCGCAGTTTCCTCGCCTTTCTGGTTTCCAAAGTCGGAACGTAGGTTTCTGGAACAAGCTTTGGAAGAGAGAGTCATCAGAGTCGAGTTCTACCTTTCTATCACCTCGCGTTGTGGAAAGAATACAACTCACGAATACGAGCAGTGCCAGCTCAACTCCTGCCCAAATCACGATAACCCAATACGTCCATCTCCAGTGTGTATCCTGGTTAATAAACCCGGAAACGGCAGGTCCCAGAACGGGTCCTGTAGCAAAATGTGCATGAGTTCTTGAATTGCTTCGCACGTGCTGACATACCAGGGATATTTCGTAGGAGACGAGTGTAACGAACCTATCATGGGAGAGACGCTATAGATGGCCATTGGCCTGAGAACGAGTCAGAAATAAATTTAAACGGGCCGAGATATGCAGACGAAGCCCAACGTACAACAAGACCTCCTCATTCGCGAACAGGTCGCTGACACTGTCCAACAAGACCCACCATCCAGTTAGAACCCTCAGGTGCGAAACTCGTTCTGGACGTACCTTCCACCGGCAACGCTAAGGAACGCTGCTCCAGAGACACCGGTAAGGAAACGGAACACCAAGTAAACGACTGAAGCAAAGAAAGAAGATAAGCACCCTTTCCCCATTTTACCAAGCGATAGTCTTACCAATATTAGGAGCCAGAGCAACAGGAAGATTCAAAACCACGAAGAGAGAAAAGCTCGACCAGTATACAAAGTTCCGACCGTAGAATTCGGACAGAGGTCCGAGGAGTAAGGGGCCAAGTCCCAAGCCCTCCACGAATAGGGATATGCCAAGGATCGTCACAGGTGAAGATACGTGCCATTGCTCTTGCATCGGACGCTGGGTAAATGAGGCCTGCGGTGAGATGGAAAAAGGTAACAAGTTAGATGACGAAGTCGGCGTTGGCGGGATCGACAACAAAAATCCGAAGAGAGCCGGTGGATAGTGAAAAACTTACGACCGAGGACGTGCATGTAACGCAAGTCGCAGCAGAGCATATGATGATAACCGCCATCCATTTCGTAACCTTGGTCTTGGATTTGGGATCTTCGTCGCCTTCCAATCGGACATGGTATGGATCTCGCTCTTCCGCGTCGGTTCGAGGGACGCCGTCGTCCTGTTGAGAGCTTGTGGACGGAGCGACAGTCTCTGCCGGAGTCGTTGGAGAGATTTCTTCTTGCATTTCGTTCGACATTTTTTTTCTCGGCTAAACGCTCAAGGCGAGTGCAGCTGTGGGGCGTAGGTGGGTCGAGCGGCTCGGTGACTGAACCAACTCCTTCCGTGAAGGGTTTTGTAGACTACCTCGCGGGCGGCCGAGATGTCGTGAGTCGCAGAAGTACTCGAGGATGAGCTCCGCGATCCTTGTGACGGAAGAGCAAGTGGAGGTCGGTGACGTGACCTGATGTGTCAGCGTCAGTCGGCATCTTAGCGCCGCCGTCGATTGCAGCCTATCAGATAACGTCCTTGAAACGGTCCGGACTTCGCATTAAGCTGTTACGTATATAGAACGTCGGCCTGCCAACTGAACGGCTTCGGGGGATGGGAATTTCATTAAGACGAAACTGCAGCATCCGGGGGAGGGGTGGGGTTGACGTCGCCTTCCGGCTTGGGTCCAGAAGTCAGCCAGCGCGCTACTCAGAGCCTCACCCAATGCAGCTACCTAACTGGCGCCTTCAGGCTTATAGCTGGGTTTGTTTCTAAAATGACACTAGGTACCAGCAGGCGAATAAACCTAGTCCCATGTAACGATGTTGTTACGATTCTGTAAATGCAATACAGGTCGCAAACTCGGACGGAAATTGACCAGCAAAGAGACATCGTTAATGAGACGGGCCTGTTATATAATGGAAAATAATTAATTACATGATCGTATATTAACCTCGAGGTATCAAAACGACGCCCAGAGTCCCATGTAAATCCCCAGAGAAATGTCCAACGCGTTTAGTAGAAAACGACAACCTGCGAAACCCAAGCCCCAGTCGGCTATAGAGCGAAACGCGAGTTCTTCCTCAGCCGTTTTCCATAATGATAGAACACAAACCTGCAAACCCCAAAAGTGAAACAAACTTGTTAGTCCTCTCGCTTCAGAGATAAGGAACGCGTGTACTCACGGCAGCGGCATCATCAACGCGCTCAAGCCCGCAAGCAGTCCCGTGGCACCAACCACCCCTAACCTTGCGTACATCGGAGTTGAGATCAACGGGAACGCTGCTGCAAACGCGCTCCGCGTAAAGCTGTTACCCGCCATTGCACTTGCTGCGTATGGTCTGTACGCGTGTACAAGGAACGTCCATATGGAGATGAATGCGTAGATGACTCCTAGACCGAATGGAACGGTTGCGAGCATGGGGACAATCCAATGGATAGCATGTGGAGTTGTGAACGCGAACCAGAAGAGACCTGCAACGTGCCACGGAATTTGTCCGTGAGTCAAAGAACGGGAGGTGCGAGCAGTGGGAGGGAGACGTACCAAGCGTGACCAGGACGGCACCGACCATACCAATCAACAAGCGTGCCTCTGGCTCGGGCTCGTGCTTTCTCCAGGCGGACTTGTCCTCCTTTTCCCCTTCCTCGACACACTTCTGCCTCTCCGCGCGCATCTTCCGTTCCCAATAAGGTATCCGATCTTCTTTGTAGACTTTAATCCAGTATGGCTGACTGGCAATGGCGATGACCATGCCGATTCCGATGCCCACGAAGCTCAACCCAGACATCTGCGTGTTGAATCCACGGTCTCGGCCGAACACGCGCGTTGGGAACGCTTCGAAAGTAAGATAGAGGATTCCGAGGAGAAGAGCGGACCAGATGTTGAGCAAGAGGGCCATCGGTTCGTACATCATGATTTCTGTCCAAACGAAACAAGGAATCAGAAAGGCTAGTGGGATGTGACAAGTCGGACAAGTCGGACGTACGGAATGGTCGGAGACAGCTCAAGGCGATCGTGTTCACAAGTCCCTTGTCGCTCCTTTCCAACGCACTGTGATATCTCTCATCACCTGTCGACTTGCGCAGTTTCTTGGCCTTTCGGGCTTCCAAAGTGGGAACGTAGGTTTCTGGAACAAGCTACGGAAGAGAGTCATCAGAGTCTGATTTCCGTCTACCTCCGCTTCGTTGCAGAAGGGTGAGAGAAGTGGATGGCAACTCACGAGTACGAGCAGGGCCAGCTCAACCCCCGCCCAGATCACGATAACCCAGTACGTCCATCTCCAATGAGTGTTCTGGTTAATAAACCCGGAGATTGCGGGTCCAAGAACGGGTCCTATGGTCCAATGTGTGTAAGTTCTTGAAGCGCTTCGCGCGGCCTGACAAACCAGGGGGATTTGGCAAGAGATGAGTTTTACGGACCTATCATAGGAGACACGCTGTAGATGGCCATTGGTCTGGGAGCAAGTCACGAATGAGCTCCAGTAGTTTGAGGTGTGCATTTGATGGCGGACTTACAGTAGAACCTCCTCATTTGCGAACAAGTCGGTGACGCTGAACAGGAAGAACTCGATTCAGCTCTGACCGTCAAAAGACGATATATATTCTCTGCACGCACCTTCCACCAGCAACACTGAGGAACGCCGCTCCAGCGAAACCCGTTAGGAAGCGGAACACCAAATAAGTGGCTGAAAATCGACGAGAATTGCATGAGCGCCCTCCTTTTCGTATCATCCCATCCATCTGATTGTTTGCTTACCGATATTGGGCGCAAGGGCCACAGGCAAGTTCAATACCAAGAAGAGCGCAAAACTTGACCAGTACACGAGATTCCGACCGTAGAATTCCGACAGAGGTCCAAGCAGCAGCGGGCCGATTCCCAAGCCCTCCACGAACAGAGAGATGCCAAGGATCGTCACGTACGAAGAGACGTGCCATTGCTCTTGCATCGGCTTTTGGGTAAACGAAGCCTACATGGAGAGCGGGAAGTGAACGGGAGTCAGATAATGTGCCTCGGGGTTGGATGCCGGCAGATTTGGCAGCCCAAAATGAAAAGCCGGGGAGCACGGAAAACAAAAAAAAAAACTTACGACCGAGGATGCGCAGGTTACGCACGTCGATGCGGAGCAGATGATGACGATAGCCATCCATTTCTTGAACTTGTGCATCGACTTTGGATCTTCATCGCCTTCCAGTTTGACGCGGTATGGATCCGGTTCTTTCGTGTCGGCGGGAGGGTCGGCGTGTTTTTTCAAGCTTGCCGAGTCGGCGATAGTCTCTGCCGGAGTCGTCGAGGACATTTCTTCTTGCATTTCGTGAGATATTATGAGCGA
>KN823352.1:0-28781 GCA_000827465.1 Tulasnella calospora MUT 4182
TCGGTGAGCTGCACTGAAGGGGAAGGGTCGACACCCTACCTCGGCGCCATCGCACGTAGCGAAACTTCCGAGATCGTCTGTGTAACCCCAAGTCTACGAGTTGATAAAGAAGTTGCAGTGTGAAGCTGACAAGGCCCTCGACTGCGGATACGCTTGCTGGGACAGCGGCGTCGTTGGTCGGGGGATGCGAGACAACTAGATCCCAACGTCGGCCCATCCATTAGAGGCGACACCACTCCATACGCTAGCTGCTATGGTAACGCTTGAGGTGGGATAAGCGACGACATAGCACACCGAGCCCCAAACGGATGCTGGTGGTACGAGAGCAATCAGTATGCACGCCGTGGGCCTTCAGCTCGTCGCAATGGTGAACCGGTGGCTACCGGTGGACATCTGGCCGGAGTGGATATGGATCGGTCCACAAGCCTGGAGAGAGAGGGTATTGATGATTAACTTAGCAATCCGGGTGATGTAGAGGGAGCATGCAACTTGAATGCACACGACCGGCTATCGAGCTTGCGGATCGGATTGGGCTACGGTGTCCTTGGAAGTTTCATCGACGCAACCTGCGGTACGGAACTGGAACGACGGTTATGTAGTCTAAACATGTCATTTGGTCAATATGATGTCTAACCGGAAAAGAAACCACGACCGAACAGTGGAACCGTACCCTACCGTTATTGAGTTTGTGGATTGGCTACGCGGTGCGACGGGACCGAAGTTGCGCAACTTCCGCTGCAGGAATCTTGGTATAATAGAACCCGGTGGAACATTGTTCGGGAGTAGAATGCGGCATACACGCAAATGGGGCCTATTGCAGAGACAGAGGAGGAAAGCGCACGGATGATGCGAGCGTGGAATGGAGGACTTGGGGGTGGTCGGAAATGCAATGTCCTAGCCCCGTGACTAACCCCGTATGGCCGTTTATGGCTCCGCAAACTCTATCTTGGGCGCCAAAACACAACGCAACAACGCATCAGTGCGTGAACATATGCTCTGGATGTGTAGGTACAGCTTCTATCGTCAAGACAAACAAGTACATTCGCCGTCAGATCCGTCGCTCCACGACGCCAGGAACAGAAAACTAAAGTACAACCGCCGAGCGTGTCCACGTGAATTCAAACCACAGCTGTGACCTGGACTGTGGATTGGAGCCATCGAATACGATCGACGGAACTCGATTGAGGAAGCTAGACCGCAGGGACCCAGATGGAAGCTAGTGGGAGTGTAGTTTTCCTGAGTTAGTGATGAATGGTCGTTGTTCAAAACGATGATTGCATCCTTAGTAGTATCGTGACACCCGCCGCACAAATTATGTGAACAGCAACGGTGCACGCCCTCGAGTCCACCCCATCATGGAAACACCCCTTCACGAACGCTGTACTTCACGACTGGAGGAACCATCTTCCACGCAGAATGGGTGCCTCACACTTCGGACTTTTCCAGATTTCCATCTTCACGTGATGTGCTTGAGCCTTATATGATTAGTGACGTCTTTCGTTCTTGCAGCACCTACTCTCTCTCTCACACACACACTCTCTCTGTGCATCGACCCTTGGATTCACGTGCTACTGGCATTCACCAAACTCACTCTCACTAAAAGTTATTCTCTGGTCCTTCTATCTACCACAAGTCTCAGTCGTTTTTCAAAGCCACCTCAAAACGAACGATTGAAGCCTCAACAGCTCCTCCTCCTCTTGGCACTCCTCGCGTCCCAAGCATTCGCTGCCATTCTTCGGTACCAAGTCAAAGAAACCTCTGAGGGAGATTCGTTCTTGGATGGATTCGATCACGAAGATCTTGAGGACCCAACGCACTGCCGCGCCAAGTAAGTACAGAAGCGGACCGCGCAGAACCCGCAGTCGTTGTTTCGTTCCTCTTACGTCAACCCTCTTTACAAGTTACGTGGTAGAATGCACTGCTCTCGAGAAGAACTTGACCTACGTCAGCAAGGATACTTTGTACGTCCGGGTCGCTAGATACTTTCCCTTCGCCTTTCCGAATGAAGATTTCATTTCTACGACCCTACTAAGATTATGCACGCGGACTACACGACTGTTCTTGACCCCAGCGGCCCCACCCGAGACACAGTCCGCATCTCGAGCAAAAAGCGGTACGGATACGGCATCATGATCCTGACGTTCGTCACATGCCCAATGGTTGCGGGTACGTCCTTCTGTCTTTACCTCACCCCTGATTTCTCGCTCTTAAAACTCGCATACCCACAGAGCCTGACCCGCGTTCTGGACCAATTCAAACAACAACACCTGGCGCACTGGAAGGGAAATCGACATCATCGAAGGCATCAATGACGAGGGACCCAACGCCTCCGTCTTGCACACCTCCGACCACGCATGCACCCAACCCGACTCCAACATGGATGACCGTGACATCTTTGTTTCCGAAAAGTGCACGTCCGCCGTGTGCGACGGTGAGGGTTGCCGTGTCAGTCACGACACCGATAAAGCCTATTGAACGCCGTTGGTGAAGGTTGGTACGCCATGGAACGCACGTTGCAATGCGTTAACGTTTGTTCTGGGCGAGGGACGACGAGAACGTTCCAGATGAGGTTAAGGACGCCGCCAGTTTAAATTTGAAGGAGCGCCAGAAGGTCAACCCCGATGCTTGGGGACAACCGCAAGCTAAGTTTGTCAGCAACAACACTTGCGATTTAGACGCTGCGATCAAGCCTCAGAACATTGTCATCAACTTGACTCTTTGTAAGTGGGCTCTCTTTTTGTTCCGCCCGCCCCAACCCTATGCCTGACCGGTGCTCTTTACCCAATGCTAGGCGGCGACTGAGCTGGCAACGCCTACCTAAGCACTTGCCCCTCTAATTGCGTCAGTACGTACCCACTTCCACAATCTCGTGTCGCGCTAACCTCAGCCTCCCGTTTAGAACACGTCAACAAAGACCCCACTGCATTCAAGGACGCTTACTGGGACATCGCCAGCTTGACCATCCTCTCCCTGACTTCTTCCGGAGCTTCGAAGCGCAACCATCACAGCCACAAGCGCAACTAATTCTCAATTTATCGAAGGAATGTGGGCGCGGCGGGCAGGCATTAATGAACGGATGATGGGACTCGTCTTGGTCGACTGTTCCTCCACATGCGCTCCGCGTTGTCTTCGGCTCTTGCCCTTAACCTTGGTTTCATAGAAGACCGCGCAGGGGATCCGGATTTGCCCTTTTTTTTCCCTCCTTGTTTTCTCTGGTGACTTTAGGGACGTTCAGATATCATAACTGGAACGATGATACGATTTTTTCTTTTTTCCTTTCACACTTGTTTTCTCCTGTGACCATATGTACGTTGATCGTAACGCATATGACGAGCTTGGGAAGAGATGTCTCGCTTTTAGGTTGAGAAGCGTCGTTGCGCTTTGAGGTTGGTTGGTTCGTTAACTTCGGCTGTTCGGTCTCAGTTTTCCGACGGAGCCTATGCAGAATAGAACCTGGTGCAACATTGTTCGGGAGTATAATGGGGCGCAGACGCAAACAGGGCCTTTTGAGGGGACACAGGAGGAAAGCGGATGGATGATGTGAGCGTGAAGGGGAGGACTTAAGGGTGGTCGGAATTGTAATGTCGTAGCTCCGTGGCTAACCCCGTATTGCCGTTTCTCCATGTGCAAACTCCATCTTGAAACTGCGCAACAACGACACGTCGGTGCATGCATATCATCTGGATCTGTAGGTAAAGCTTTTATTGTCAAGGAACAGTTACATTCGCTGTGAGACCCGTGCTCCGCGACGCCGAGAATATAGCACTAAAGTACGAACCGCCGAGCCAGTGTCCTAGACTGTGGATTGGAGCCATCGAATACGGCCGGCGGAACGCGGTTGAGAATTCTAGACTGCAGGGACCCACATATGGAAGCTAGTGGGCGTGTAGCTTTCGGTACTGGGAAGGAATGGTCGTTACCATGATGATCCCATCTTTAGTGTGGTGACACCCGCCGCACAATTTTTGTGAACATACACGGCGCACACCCTCCACCCCATCATGGAAGCACCCATCACCAACGCTGCCCTTCCCAACTCGAGGACGCGTGTTCCACGCCGAATTGGCGCCTCCCAATTCGAACTTTTCCAGATTCCTAATTGCACGTGATGTGCTTGAGCGCAACTCAGGACCTTGTAACTTACTTTCTTTTGGCTACAGGAGCAATAAGCCGACCCTCCAACGTGACAGCATGGGAACAGACTCTCATTAGACACTGGGTTTCTACGTATTTAAAGCGAACATGAAATAAAACGAAAAACAAAGAAGACAATTTCGGGTACACAAGGACACGTACGACGAACATGAGATGGGAACCTGCCAGGTGAGAACATACTAGCGACTTCGAAGCAATCAAAAATCACTCCTGTTGACTGGTTTAATCGTGTATTGAGGTTGGGCGTCGTCAGATGGGGTACGTGAAGGTGAGACGTCTTGACATAACGCGACAAGACTGGACCGAAGCGAGTGCGAGCCTTGCCTACCTTCCAATTTCCCCTTTCACGACCTCCTTCGTAATCCTCCTAAGTTTTCTCCAATTCCATTGCACCCCACCTTCGTCCCGAACTATTCATCAACTATGAGGATGTTTCGCCGTGCAAGGATCCTTCATCACCCCGCTTCATTTCTGTTAAAATGGCGTCCTTCTTTGCTAAACATTCCGAAATCTCGCCTTCGGACCCATACCCGCCCTTGCGCCATTCGGCTATAGCTGTGTCGTACCAAGCGAGAGCTTCCTGTTTGTGGCCGAGGGTCGACTTGCAATCAGCGAGGAGAGCGGCCGTATCTGCCAACTTCAGACCGAAGTTGGGTGCCAAATTCTGATAAACGGAGGACGACTCCTCCAGAGCAGAAATGGCTTCTTCGTGTCGGCCCTGTGCCTGGAAGCAATTTCCCAACCAGTAAAGTGCCATACCCAATATCTCTGCGGCGTGGCTGTTTCGGGCAATATGAACTGATTCGCAGAGTAGCTCCTCTGCTTCTGCGCGCATGCCTTGCTCGAGTTTGACCCATCCCAGGCGGCAAAGGCAATTGCTCAAACCCGGCTCCCATCCAATGTTCCTCGCTATGTCGTAGGCCCTCTGATAAGCGGATATCGCTTGGTCCATCTGATTGAGGTTCTCGTATATGACCCCGAGGCGATTGAGTGCGCCGACTTCTGCTAGCCTGTCGCCACAGTGAGATGCAACATCCACAGATTCCTCCAAGGTAGACAACGCTCTTGCATTTTGGCCTTTCTGGCCGTATAGCTCCCCTAGTCGTTGGAGACATTTTGTAATCCCAAAACTGTTCTCCTTCGCCCGGAATATTTTCAAGCTCTCCTCCACATTGCGTACCTCGTCCTTCCACTTTGGCTCCGCATACCCCACCCAGTATAGGGAATCTGCTACGCCGATGTCATCCCGTAGACTCCTACACTTCTGTAAGGCGGCGGAAGCGGCGTTCATGGATTTAACTTCGTCGAAATCGGAGAAGGCTCTAGCTTGTTTGCGAAGAACACTGGCGATGCCCTTGTCATTTCCTTCTCCTTCATAGATATGCAGAGCCTGCTCCAGATAGGCACATCCAGCCTTGCGATTGCCCTTCCAATTCTCGAGGTCTCCTAGGTTCTCCAGCAGAACAGCAGAGCGGGCGTGCGGATCCGCGGTCTTGGGAGTCGGAGGACAGTGAGGCTACACCAGGGAAACTCAGCGACGGTTTATAGGAGGGTCAAGGGGGAGGAGAGACTCACAAGGTACTCGAAGGTCATTTTACACATTGCGCTCGTCGGACGTTGCAGCGGCTCGGTCGACCAGCACCTCCTCATCAAGTCCCAGAGCTGGAGGCAATCGCCGAGGCGAGATTCTCCGTTAGCCTGGGGAAGTGGACCTTCGAAGATCTTGCGCATGATGACATATTCCGCCACAGCTTCCCCGTAAGGAAGCTCGCCAGTCATTATCTGAGAAAAGGAGGACCGTAAGTTGAATGCCAAAATCGGGAAATACTAACATACCTCCCACACCAGCCAAGCCCATGCGTATATGTCACTGCTCGCGGTCCGTGGCTGACCCTCGAACAGTTCGGGACTGCACCAGCGAATGGACCCTTTAACCACGGCCGTGCTCTCCAGCTTGCCGAACCCAGTATCCTCATAGAGTCGTGCTAGCCCAAAGTCGCATAGAACAGCCCTGTATTCCGAGTTGACGAGAACGTTTGGCTTCCGTCATGAACTGAATTAGATGGACAGCCAACTTCGCGAGAGCCAAGACTCACGGATTTAATGTCTCCATGACACACCGGTGGATCCAGTTGGTGAAGAAACGCTAACGCGTCTATAGTGTCGAAAGCCTGGTATAGCGCGAGTTGTGAGCACAAGGATTTATAGGGGTCGACCGGAGACTCACAAGCGACAACTTTTCCGGCACTTCAAGTTCCCGCCCGGCGATGAATTCGCTCACGTTCCCGTACGGTTCCCATGGCGATATGAGCCAAGCCTCTTTCCGATTGAAGTCAGCGCAGAAGCCGAGGAACTTGGCGACGCCAGGATGCCCCTTGGCGCGAGACCATACCAAGACCTCCTTCGTAAAGGCCTAGCGTCGGCCGAGTCAATAACCCAGCATCTGGGAGGAATCATGCACCCACCCTTTTCAGGTCAGCTGGGTCGCCCATCCGCGACAGCGTTATCTCCTTGACTGCTACGACTTGAGGCTGGCCAGATCGATCCAACCACGCCGGAAGGTAGGCGGAGGCACGAAGGTGTGCTTTTCGTACCATACCGAAACCGCCGGAGCGCTTTTCGCCATCGGCGATAAAGACTACTCTTCCGTGTTTTATTTTGTATTCATCGAGTGCGCGGTACGCTTCGTCCTAGGTTCCCGGTTCTGTGAGTAATTGCAAGCTGGACTGAAGCGCTCATAGACCTACGACTGCCAACTTTCTATTAGCCCGTCTCTGGTCGGCACTCTCAGCGGTTGTCATTGTGTCCAATTGAACGGCAATAGTAGCAGAGGGAAGAAGTATGGAGTGTGGCGACGGCAAGAGGGGCCAGCGGTTGACGTTATGGTGCGAGGAGGCGAGCCTCGTTTCCTGGCCGGCGTGCGGAACCCGGGACGACCGTGGAAGAGTTCGGTTTCGACTCTGCAGTTCACCACTTCACTTCGCTCACCTCATCCCTACATTTCGCATAAGCTAAGCATAAAATGACATGTATATAGCTTTAATATAGTGTATACAACTACTAGAGCTAAAATCCCAGACCCAGACCTTGGCGGAAGGCTGTCGCCGGACTGTCAGGGTCCTCGAATCCCACCCCTGCGGGCGTTGGAACTCTCCAAGAGGCAGGTCGAAGCGCACAATATATAAATATGGCGGCTGCTCATCAATTATGACGATGCTTCGCCATGCAAGGCTTCTTCATCCCGGCGCTTCATATCTGTCAAAATGGCGTCCTTCGCTGCTAAACAGTACGAAATCCGGCCCATGTACGTATCCTCGGCCTTGCGGTATTCTGCTATAGCTCTGTCGTACCAAGCGAGAGCTTCCCCTTTGCGGCCGAGGGTCGACTTCGAACCAGCAAGGGAAGCGGCTGCATTTGCTAAATCTACAGTGAAGCTGCGCGTGAGATTTTGATAAACGGTGCACGACTCCTCCAGAACTGAAACGGCTTCTTCGAAACGTCCTTGTGCACGGAAGCACTCTCCCGAGAACCAGAGCGCTTGAGCCAGTCTCCACCCTGAATCGCTGCTTCGGGCAACACGAACTGCCTCCCGGAGTAGCTCCTCTGCTTCCGCGTGGATACCTAGCTCGAGTTTGACTCGCCCCAGACGGCAAAGGGAAGTACTAAGCCCGTCCTCCCATCCAATGTCCCTCGCAATGTCGTGGGCCCTCCTGACAGTGGAGATCGCTTGGTCCATGTCACCGAGGCTCTCGTGGGTGACCCCGAGGACAATGAGCGCTCTGGCTTCTCCGAGCCTATCGCCACAGCGAAATGCAATGTCGACGGCTTCCTCCAAAGTAGACAACGCTTCCGCACCTAGGCCTTCGCGCCGGTATAGTTCTCCTAGTCTTTCAAGACAGTTTGCAACGTTTATGCTCTTCCCCTTGGCCCGAAAGATTTTCAAGCTCTCGAGAAGATTGCCCACCGCGGCCACCCTCTTGTTGTCCGTCAAAAACGAGCGTCCAATCCAGAACCGGGCATCCGCTACGCCGATGTCATCCTGAAGATTCCTGCACATTTCTAAGGCGGCGGAAGCGGCACTCCTAGTTTTGACATGGTTCGAATCACGAGAGGCTACAGCAGCTTGTTTGAGAAGAACGCTGGCGATGCCCTTGTCGTTTCCTTCTTGTTCGTAGAGATGCAGAGCCTGCTCGAGGTAAGCCAATCCCGCCTTGTGATTGCCTTTCCAGCTCTCGAGGTCTCCTAAATTCTCCAGCAGAGCAGCCGAACGGATGTGTGGATCTGCAGTCTTGGGAGTCGGAGGGCAGTGGGGCTAAATAAAGGAAAATTAGTGAAGGTTCTATATGCACCCTACGAGGGAGGAGACTCTTACAAGGTACTCGAAGATCGTTTTGCACATTGCACTTGTCGGGCGTTGCAGCGGTTCAGCCGACCAGCACCTCCCCATCAAGTCCCAGAGCTGGAGGCACTCGCTGAGCCGAGATTCTCCGTTAACCTGGGGAAGCGGGCCCTCGAAAATCTTGCGCATGATGACATAGTCCGCCACAGCTTCTCCGTAAGGAAGTTCGCCCGTCATTATCTTACAAACGAGGGCTATAAGTCGAATGCCAAAATAGGGATCCCCCGACATACCTCCCACACCAGCCAAGCCCAAGCGTAGATGTCACTACTCGCAGTCCTTGGCCGGCCCTCGAGTAGTTCGGGACTGCACCAGCGAATGGATCCTTTGATCACGGCCGTGCTCTCCAGCTTGCCGAACCCACTATCCTCATAGAGTCGTGCGAGCCCAAAATCGCAAAGAAGGGCCCTACACTCCAAGTTTACGAGAACGTTTGCCTTCCGCCATAAACTTAATTAAGTGGACAGTCGACTGCACAAGGGCTATGACGTACAGATTTAATGTCTCCATGACACACCGGTGGATCCAGCTGGTGAAGAAATGCTAACGCATCGATAGTGTCGTAAGCCTGGTACAGCACGAATTGTGAGCATAATGGATTTGCAAGGGCCCACCGGAGACTCACCAGCGACAGCTTTTCAGGCACTTCCAATTCGCCGCGTCCTTTGATGAATTCGCTCACGTTCCCGTATGGCTCCCATGGGGAGATTAGCCAGGCCTCTTTGCGATCGAAGTCAGCGCAGAAGCCGAGGAACTTGGAGACGCCAAGATGCCCCTGGAGGCGGGACCAAACCAAGACCTCCTTCGTAAATGCCTATCATCCGCGTCCCAGTGAATACCTGAGCCCGTTGCAGGAAGGATGTACCCACCCGTTTCAGGTCAGATGCATCATGCATCGCTGACAGACTTATCTCTTTGACTGCAACGACTTGAGGCTGACCATATAGACGCGAACCCATCCAGGCAGGAACGTAGGAGGAGGCATGGAGGTGTGCTTGTCGTACGATCCCGAAGCCACCCCGACGCTTTTGGTCGTTGGCGATAAAAACGACCCTTCGTCGGTCTATGTGATATTCATCTAGCGCTTCGTACGCCTCGTCCTAGGTTTTCGGCCCCGTGAGTAATTGCGAGCTGGACTGAAGCGCTGATGGACCTACGACCGCCAAGATTCTATTAGCCCGTCTCTGGTCAGCAGTTTCAGCGGCTGTCATGATGTGCAATAGAAAGTTATAGTAGCTAAGTGAGAAGCTATGGAGGGTCACTGCGAGAAGGGGGATCAGCGGTGGTTGCTGCAGTGCAATCAGGGAATCTCCTCGGCGAGGTACTTGCTGGACCGCCTTTCGCGCGCTTGTGAGGGGTTGATGTTCCCAGGTTGACCCTTAAAAAACGTTCGCTGCCCAAACGCACTCCAGCAATTGCAACATCGTGCACACAGTACAGTAAACCGAAGTTCGATAGGGCCACGTAGAGATAAATACAAGGGAGCCGGATTGATGGGCGAGTGCAGAATGAAGTTGAAGGGTAAATATGTGGGTGGTCGGGATTGCCGCGGCCCAGTCCCGTCGATACCTCCGGATTGCCGTTTGCGTGACAAACTCCATCTTGAGCCAGAGGAAGACGCTACCGCGAGACCGATACCGGCGATCATGGTCAGAGTCCTCCCCTAAAAACCCTCCTCTACCTCCATTACCACCTTCTTTAAATAACATATCTCATATATATACGACTTGACCTCCTTTACCTGCTTTTTCTTTCCTGACTCTGGGCCTAGACTTGTGCCTAGGCCAATAGCCGTGAAATTTCCTCCTCGAATATCTCCATTTGATTTCTTTTCTTCTTTTCTTCCGGTAGCTACTGGTTGTAAGCGGGGTTTCTGGGGTCCTGTCCCCCCGCGCTCCTTGACGGGTTTAGGCAGTCTGCTCGCGCGTTATGAATTTAGATTATCATCATCACCCATCTTGAGCCAAAAATGCTGCGCAACAACGACGCTTCATTGTACGAATATCCTGTGCAAGTGCGGGCACATCTTCCATCTCCAAGCAACCCAATTACATTTCTGCCAGCTCCACAACGCCAAGAGCGTAAGTAAAGTACAAAATGCCGAGCATTTCCATTTGAATTCCAGCCAGGATGTTGACCTGGGCCCCTAAAGTTGTGGATTCAAACCATCAATTCAATTCAAAGCAGCTGGGCTAAGGATGGGGAGGCTGGGCGTGTAGTTGCTGCATTGGGCAGACTTGGCGTGGCTCGAAATGATTCTGGCATTTCAGCGTCTTGACACCCACTACACAGCCTCACGAATGTAGACGCTCTCCCATAGCCCTCATCATGCAAGCATTCTCTCCCAGAGAGGGTGCATCTTCCGCAGTGTGTGCCTCCCCATGCATTTTGGGTGGTCCGGATTCTCCATCGTGATGTGCTTGTAAAGCAATAAATGAAAGGTGATCCCAAAGCAACCCCCTGAACTGGCTTCTTTCCCCATCTCCGACTGAGCGATTGGGCGATTTGTTGCGGTCTAGGTCTATTTTGTTGACGATCCTTGTCCAAAGCTCTCACGTGACGAATGGGGTAGTGGGTGCCTCGCTCTCGCTCCACACACGAGAACCCTTGCGGCTTGCCAGCCAGTCCCGTTTCTTTAAATTTCTCCCCACAACTATTCTCTCTCTCTCTCTCTCTCACTTGCTACTCACATTCACTAAACACACTCACTCTCACTACAAGTCACTCCCTAGTTCTTTTAAAAGCCCCAGGTCGCTTGTTCTCAACACTGTCAAAAACGAATGAATGAAGCCCCAACTCCCCTCTTCGCGCCCCACGCGTCCCCCGCATTCGCTACCATTTGGTAGTGCCAAGTCGACGAAGTTTTTGTGGGAGATTCGTTCTTGGATGGATTCGAGCACGAGGATTTCGAGGACCCAACGCACGGCCGCATCAAGTAAGTGCGTCTCGTCGATGGGATCGGGCACAGACCCCCGCAGTCGTTTCTTACGTGAACGGTTCTTCTTCCTCTCTTACGCATAGCTACGTCGACTAATGCACTGCTCTCGAGAAGAATTTGACCTACGTCAGCAAAGACACTGTACGTCCGGCCCGCCACTTGATATAAGCTTCTCGCCTTTTTCCTAATGGAGATTTTATCTACACGACCCCTACTAGGATCAAGCGCGCAGACTACACGACCGTTCTCGATCCCAACGGTCCCGGCCGAGACACCGTCCGCCTCTCGAGCAAGAAGCAGTACGGATACAGCATAGACCTTCGTCACATGCCCACTGGTTACTGGTACGTCTCCGTCCTCTGTCTCTCCCTTATCTCACCCCAAATGTCTCGCTGTTTATGCATTCCTGCACACGTAGCACCTTGCCGGCGTTCTAGACCAACTCGAACAACAACACTTGGCCGACGGCTGGAGAAATCGACATTATCAGAGGCGTCAGCGGCAAGGGACCCAACGCCTCCAACCACGCGTGCACTCAATCCGACTTGAGCACGGACGACCGCGGCGTGCTCGTCTCCGACAAGTGCACGTCCGCCGTGGGCGACGGCGTCGGCTGCCACGTGAACCACGACACGGATAAATCCTACAGCCCAGAGCTGAACGCAGTTGGTGGAGGTTGTTACGCCATGGAACCCACGTCGCAATTCGTCAACGTTTGGTTCTGGACCAGGGACGACGAGAACGTTCCCGATGATCTCAAGGACACCGCCACTTTGAAGCAGAGTGCCAAAATCAACCCCGATGCGTGGAGCCAGCCCCAGACTAACTTTGTGAGCAGCAACACTTGCGATTTGGACGTTGCGATCAAGCCTCAGAACATCATCATCAACTTGACTCTCTGTGAGTGGGCTGCTCTTCGGTTGCGCTTGTCACTAGAGCCCCCTTGGTTGACTACGAATGTTAGGCGGCCACTGGGCTGGTAACGCCTACCCAGCACTTACCCCTCCACTTGCATCGGTACGTACCCGTCTCTCCCTCCACAATCTCGCGTTCACACCAACTTCAGCTTCCCGTTTAAACCACGTCAACAACGACCCCGCTGCGTTCAAGGACGCCTACTGGGACATCGCCAGCATGACCATCCTCTCCCCTACGTCCTCCGGAGCTTCGAAGCGCCATCACCACAGCCACAAGCGCAACTAATTCTAGATTTGCATAAGGAGAGTCACAGGAGCAGGGGCAACAATGAACGAACGGGTGATGATGGAATGTCTTCGTTGACCGTTCCTCATCTACCTGGTCACTCTAAGTCACCCCCCCCCTATTACTTCCTTACCCCTTTCCTAATCCATAGACATTCGTTTAGTGGACCTGTTTGTTAGGCCTTTCTTTCTCTTGTTCTATTGGCGACTTTAGAGACGTTCTCGGACTGCTATTGTACCTGGAACGATGATACCACTTTCATTATATTCTCCTTTTGCTTTGCATTTCTCCTGTGGACATTCGTGCGTTGAACGTATAGTGCAGATGGAGAGTATAGCAAGTTGTATGGCGCTTTCCGTTGGGAATGTTGTTGTGTGACATGGACGGTGGCGGGTTCGTGAGTGTGGGGTATTTGGTCTCGATACATGCCAACGATATCCTGACGGACTCCATGCAGCTCGACTCGACTACGGCACCATTAGGACCTCTTTACCTATGTTCTCTTGACCAGATGAACAGAAGCCGAGCTTCCCATTTCCCCGGCAACACATGGCGGTGGGACAGAGGTTTCATTAGAATTCAAGACCGAAGTTTCGTCAAATACACATCGGACATGAAAACAAGAGGGAGAAAGTGGAAGACTATTTTCTGGTCTACAAACACACACATATAATGAACACTGGACCGCGAACCTGAAAAGGAAATACATGGTAAGGAATTCGACGAAATCAAAGAATCGCTCAGTTGACTGGTTCGGCCGGTGACTGGGGGTTCGGCCTCGTCAGCTGGGCACGTGGGGACGAAGCTTCTTCACGCCACACAACCAACGACGTCGTTCGGAGGGAACTGGACTTAGCGAGTACGAGTCTCGCCTATCTTCCGATTTCTCCACTTGATGGCCGTCTTCATGCCGCCCGTGAGCTGGTTCCGATTCCGCTGCACAGCGCCTTCGTCCCGAAAGCTCCTCTTCAATTATGATGATGCTTCTCCGTGCGAGACTTCCTCCTCACGTCGCTCTATGTCAGCCAAAATGGTGTCCTTCGCTGCTAAACATTTCGAAAGCCAGCCCTTGTACTCGTCCCCGCCCTTGCGCCATTCTGCTATAGCTGAGTCGTACCAAGCTATAGCATCCTCTTTGTGGCCGAGAACTGACTTTGAATCAGCGAGGACGGCGGCTGCATCTGCTACCACCCAATCGAAGCGGTAGTTGGGATTCTGAGAAACAGAGAATGACTCCTCCAGAGCAGAAATGGCTTCTTCGTGCCGTCCCTGTGCCCGGAAGCACTTTCCCGAGACCCAGAGCGCTTGCCCCAGTCTCCATCCGTCGTCGCTGTTTCGAGCAACACGGACTGACTCAAGGAGTAGCTCCTCTGCTTCTGTGTGGATACCTTGGTCGAGTTTGACCTGCCCCAGGCGGCAAAGGCAAGTGCTCAACCCGGGCTCCCACCCTATGCTCTTCGCGATGTCGAGGGCCCTCTGGAAAGCGGATATTGCTTGGTCCTTGTGATTGAGGGCGTGATGTGTGACCCCGAGGGGATTGAGTGCGGCGACTTCGGCTAGCCTGTCGCCACAACGAGATGCAACGTCGACAGCTTCCTCCAAAGGGGGCAACGCTCTTGCATATTGGCCGTCCCACTGGTACCTCACTCCTAACCTTGTAAGACATTTTGCAAGCCCCACACTGTTCTCCTTCGCCCGGAAGATTTTCATGCTCTCCTCTAGATTGTGTACGGCATCCACGATATTTGGCCCACCATACCCTATCCAGTAGAGGGCATCTGCTACGCCGATATCATCCTGTAGACTCCTGCACTTCTCCAAGGCCGCGGAAGCGGCTTCGACGGCTTTGTTGGGGTTCGTATCAGAAAGGGCTCTAGCTTGTTTGCGAAGAACGCTGGCGATGCCCTTGTCGTTTCCTTCTTCTTCATACAGATGCAGAGCCTGCTCGAGGTAAGCAAATTCTACCTTGTAATTGCCCTTCCAACTCTCGAGGTCTCCTAGGCTCTCCAGGAGAACAGCCGAACGCGCACGCGGATCCGCGGTCTTGGGGGTCGGAGGACAGTGGGGCTATATAAGAAAACTCAGTGACGATTGATATGAGAGCTTAGAGGGGGAGGACTCACAAGGTACTCGAAGGTCGTTTTACACATTGCGCTTGTCGGGCGTTGTAGCGGATCAACCGCCCAGCACCTTCTCATCAAGCCCCAAAGCTGGAGGCACTCGCTGAGCCGAGATTCTCCTTTGGCATGGGGAAGCGGTCCTTCGAAAATCTTGCGCATGATGACATAGTCCGCCACAGCTTCCCCGTAAGGAAGCTCGCCTGTCATTATCTAACAGACGAAGGGCTATCAGTAGGACGCCAAAGTGGGGAAATACTTGACAGACCTCCCAAACTAGCCAAGCCCAGGCGAATATGTCACTGCTCGCGGTCCGTGGCTGACCCTCGAACAGTTCGGGACTACACCAGCGAAGGGACCCTTTAACCACGGCCGTGCTCTCCAGCTTGCCGAATCCACTATCCTCATAGAGTCGTGCGAGTCCAAAGTCGCATAGAACAGCTCTGCACTCCAAGTTGACGAGAACGTTTGGCTTCAATCATGAACTTAATCAGATGGACGGTCAACTCCGCGAAAGCCAAGACTCACGGATTTAATGTCTCCATGACACACCGGTGGATCCAGTTGGTGAAGAAACGCTAACGCGTCGATAGTGTCAAAGGCCTGGCATAGCGCGAATTGTCAGCATGAGGATTTCCAAGGGTCGACCAGAGACTCACCAGCGACAACTTTTCGGGCACTTCAAGGTCCCGCCCTGCGATGAATTCGCTCACGCTCCCGTGCAGTTCCCATGGTGATATTAGCCAAGCCTCCTTCCGACCGAAGTCGGCGCAGAAGCCGATGAACTTGGCGACGCCAGGATGACCCTTGGCGCGAGACCATACCAAGACCTCCTTCGTAAAGGCCTAGTGTCGACCGAGTCAATAACCTAGGATCTGGGAGGAATCATGCACCCACCCTTTTCAGGTCAGCTGGATCGCCCATGCGCGACAGCGCTATCTCCTTGACTGCTACGACTTGAGGCTGGCCAGATCGATCCAACCACGTCGGAAGGTAGGCGGAGGCACGAAGGTGTGCTTTTCGTACCATACCGAAACCGCCGGTGCGCTTTTCGCCATCGGCGATAAAGACTACTCTTCGATAGTTTATCTTGTATTCATCTAGTGCGTGGTACGCTTCGTCCTAGGTTCTCGTTCCGGTCAGTGATTGCGATCTGGACCGAAGCGCTCATGGACCTACGACTGCCAACTTTCTATTAGCCCGTCTCTGCTCCACACTTTCAGCGGTTGTCATCGCGAACAATCAAAAGTTTTAGTAGCTGAGTGAGGAACTATGGAGGGTCGGTGCGAGAAGAGGGACCAGCGGAGGATGTTGCAGTGCGATGTGGGCAGCCTCCACCTCCACGCTTTCCCGGCCGGCGCTTGTGGCGTCCGCGTTCCCAGCTTGACCCCTATAAACCGCCTCCGCACATACTTAGCCCCCTCGCTACCCAAACGGATTTCAGTCCTGCGACATCTTGCCCCGTATTAATTAATCTGATCCCGAATTTTGGATTAGATCATAGGTTCTCGATCGGCAGCTAGATCACACTGATTCCGATGCGATACATGAGCCGTCGAGATTCAGGCTGACGAACGCTTTGGCTTTCGCTCATCTTCGAAGCTCAAGTCCACTGAGCAGCATGAACCTGCCTGCCACGAAATTGCTCGGCTTTCGCTCATCTCGTGGTTTAACCGCCGAATATGGCCGGTTATAAGCTGCCTAATTAGTCCTAACCCTATTGAGGCGCAGCAGAGTAAGAGAACACTTATCCTATCAGATGGACCATCGCGACAGGCAAGCCAGGCCCCTCGATTAGCATGTAAAGACAGTGCATCCTCATTGCCAGCTTTACCGTTCTCTCCCGGACCTCTCCCGGACCTCCCGAGCGTCACCACAGCCACAAACGCAACTAGTTTCAAATTGTCTAGGATAAATAAAACAAAGACAAGGATGGATGAGAGACGACGCGATGCCTTTGGTTGATCGTTCATTTTCGTTTCTGGTCGCATTACCGCCCTCTCCCTTTTCTAGTTCGCAGATAGTCGCACAGACAATCTCGCTGATGGCATTTGCTTTGCCCTTGTTTAAATCTGAGACTAGGGAATGGGGGGCCGCTATAAGCCGATGCGGAGGTCATCCAATGGGTTGACCCGCGACCATGGGCGAGATGGGACAAGTTGCCTGGCGGTTTCGGATATGTCATCGGTGTTGATCATTTTGAGAGAGAACATACGCTTGTAGTGGTTAGAGAGGAAGGAGATGAATAGCAGTGGTTCAACCTGCCATCAGCAGACGGTGGTGATATAATAGGCAATGGCGTTGTTAGACGCATCTGGGTGTTCGTTTGTATGAGACTGAACGTTGCTGGAGATGATGAAGCTGGCTAAGAGTACGAAAAAAGGCCCTCCAATTCATTAACTTATGCGTCCAACTGTGTGTTGGCATTGCCGAATGGAGCATGGGCGCTGAGAAGATGTCGAAGTTAAAATAACGATATCCCCGTCTGCTCCACACGCCAAGGAATACTCACATGCCCCAGTTTAGATACTGCGCCAAATTAAGTGCAACGAGAACACCGACCCCCGTTCCACGTGAAATCGCCCTATTGTCCCAGCCCAAGCCTCGACACAGGCGGGAGCATGGAAGCGGGACCGGAGATGCACACAGATGACTGAAAGGTTCAAGTCAAACAGCCATTAAGAATAACCGACACTAGTCGTTTCGTCAGTCGTGAGAGGTATGGAGCGTATAACTCGCTCGTTTACCGGTGCCCGAGAAACATGAACGATTCACAGAGGATTGACGGTGAAAAACCCAGCCATCTGGAAACGAGTGCTTGTATATCCAATTCTCTATGAAGGACAGATATGTGCCTGAGACTGAACCGCGCTTCCTGACCCTGAGAGCATGCGCGTTTCGGTGTTTTACTTCCGCGCCCCCAACCAATGCATCACGTACTATTACCACAAACGGAAGGAAATGTACAGAAGGAATGAATCCAATTGAGTAACATCTCGCACACATCATCACTAACGACCTGCGGCCCCTAGTGGACCACAAAACTGTTAACGTCGGGATAGGTAGCAGTCTCCTCACCCATGCTCGGGTAAAGGGTGTTGATTTGGGACCACCGCGGATCTACTTCCTGCGACGTTTCAACTTCCTTCAGATTTCCGTATCCAAAACGCGAACGATCCAGACGAGGGTGCTAGAAGCAATCCGGTATTGGTTAGAGGCGGTACATCGTCCCTCGATCCCTCTGCTCCAAGTTGGCGTTTGAATCCTGTGCTCCATCTTCGTCTCTGCATTCCGAGACAATGTCTGCAGACGCCTGATACCGAGCCACCACGCTCTGCTCTTCGTCTCAATCGAATAGCCCACTCCTAGAAGCCCGTACGGAAAACTGCGGACGAGGGCATGAAACCTAATTCGCGTCGAGTTCGAGCTACTGAGGCGGGGTGCGGCGGTGCAGCGATCGAGCGGTGGACGTAGTGGTAGAGTTAAGGATTTCGAAGGCTCGCCAGGAGACCACTCGGTGGTTTTAACATCGAATATCCTCTTGCCTAACCTTCTTGACGACTTCCTAGACGCGTTTGCTCCTACCCCGCTAGACTTGCAGAACTGTTTTTGGTGAACACCAGGGTGGTTTGAACATCCCAAGTCGTCACGGATTCAAAGCGGTCGAGTAATCGTTCGGGAGACGGTGGGCGACTTTGAGTGAATGCGGAAAGACAATCTATTCGTTTTCGGACCGGGGATGGACGTGGTGTGGTGAGAGTGATAAGTAGCTGGCGATGCAAAGAAGGAGATAGTCTTTCCGAGATGAGGATAGTCCATCGTTGTCGTTGAGACTAATCAGGGTTAGAAAGCGGTCGGGATCCTTCGTCGAGATCGGAATGTTGACTCGTGGTGGTCTGACCGATGAGGTTCCAAAGGCTTGGACGAAGCTGGATTACTCTTCAACGCCGAACGTACTTTCCAAGTTGGGGTGTACAGGAGAGCGAGAGGTGGGTTTGGTGGGCCGAGTGGCGGGAGGAGATCGACGGGTTTGTAGAATCAGGACGTCCAGCATCTTTCATCTTCTCGATCCGCGAAGCGCTTGCCGGCGCGGAACATTGTGGCAATTGAGTCCATGGTGAAATCTCCTTCCATATGGGTTCGCGCAAGGACGTGTAAACCTCATATTTGTGGCGGCAGACGTGAATCTGGGTAATGATGATGGTCGGTGAGCTGCTGCACCGAAGGAGATGGTTTAGCACCCTACACTGGAACCCACGCAGGTAGCGAAACCTCTTGAGAGCTTCTCTGTAAAGTGAACAAAGAATTTGTAGTGCGAAGGGTATGTACTCGCTAATTTGACGAGACCCCCGACCGTGGATACCCGTCATGGAAGCACCCATCACCAACGCTGTCCTTCGCGACTCGAGGACGCATCTTCCACGGAGAATGGGTGCCTCCCACCCCGGACTTTTCCAGATTTCCCATTTCACGTGATGTGCCTGAGCCTTATATGATCAGCGACGTCGGTGGCGCTAAAAATACCAACCCTCCCTTCACTTCCGGATATCCTGATGAGCAAGGGTTCCACGAGCTCTGGGCCAAAAAAAATCTTTTAGCGGCCAACTTAGCTCTGGTCGAAGGAGCTCCAGCGTTCTTGGAGGACTAAAGGCACTAAATGGCACAAAGATGCGTAAAAAACGGGTTTGTAAAAACGGAAACGTTCGGAGACGGAATTAATCCCGTCCGGTGGGACTTCCGAACGAACAACTGAGGGACAGGACAGTCTTTGGCTTACAGCCGTTTTCAGAACACCTGGCCATTCCCACATTCTACGCGTCTAAGCGACCCAGCAGCATTTCGCCCATTTCTTCGCCATTTGTCCACCGTTTTCCGTCAATCAAACTAAAGTAAGCTCAGATATGATATAGCGAGGGCATGGTACAGCAATATTTGTCTCAAAGTATATTTTGAGCTATCCTCGGAAACTTGCCCTCCCCTAACCGCATTTTGTCACTTTCTGAGTCATCGCTGCGCCAATCCACCGAAGCTCTCACCAGGCTCTTTATATTAGCATCAAAGAGGGAATAGGATGGGTAAGAAGCTACTGGAGGCCGTACTAGCCCGAATCTGGCACTTTTGCTCTCATGCAGAGATCTTCAGCACCCCAGGGCACCACTAGTTTGCAAGAAAGAATCATGAAATTTATTGAGGGCACTATATTGTAGTTATTGAGAGCCATATACCTGCTCTGGGAGCACATGCTTGATCCTGTGTTCTGAAATCCTCAAAATGCGTGCCAGGAGGGCAAATCCCGCGATAATCTCTAAAACATGCCATAGGTCCCGCAAAGTCGCCCCATGCCCTCAAGGCTACTTACAAGAGTACATGCGATTTGATCGGAAGTGAATTGGTGGGGAAACGAGCGAGAAACGAGCCAAATGCGATCTGTCATTTAGACGCGTAGAATGTGGGAATGGCCAGGTGTTCTGAAAACGGCTGTAACAATCCTTGCACCACAAGTCACGTGATTCTAGCCTTTTTCGTGGCCTCGCTGACAAACCCTTCTACTCACACCCCCTGCCGACGCAATTCCGCCCTTGGAATTTCCTTTTTTGTTCTTTTGATAAAAGCTTCTCCGAAAAGGTTGCACATGGGCCAAGAGTGGGGTAAAGGTTGAGGCCTCTCTCGCTCCATCACACTGAAGTCCTCGCGGTTTGCCAGATCGTGCCATTTCTTTCGCGCAGCAACCACTCTCTCTCCATCTCTCCTCTCTCTCTCTCTCTTTTCATCGGCACTTGGACTCACGTGCTACTCGGATTCACGAGACTCACTCTCAGTACAAGTAATTCTCTGGTTCGTTTATCCACCGCAAGTCCTAGTCGATGTTCCGAACACTTCAAAACGAGCGATTGAAGCCTCAACAGCTCCTCCCCCTCAGCTTCGCACTCCCCGCGTCCCCCGTATTCACTGCCATTCGGTTGTACCAAGTTCAAGAAACGTTTGTAGAATATTTGTTCTCGAGCACGAAGATCTCGAAGACCTAATACATGACCACGTCAAGTAATTACGGAAGTGAATCGGCAAAACCCGCAGTTGTTGTTTCATTCCTCTTTCGTTAACCCTCTTACACAGCTAAGTGGGCCGATGCACCTGCTCTCGAGAAGAATTTCGCCTACGTCAGCAAAGGCACCTTGTCCGTCCGGGCCGCTGGATATCCCACTTTTGCCCTTCCTAATGGAGATTTTATTTCTATGACCCTTAGGGTCAGGCGCGCAGACCACACGACCTTTGTCGATTCTATCCGCCCCGGTCGAGAGACCGTCTGCTTTTCGAGCAAGAAGCAGTACGGATACGGCACCATGATCTTGGACGCTCGTTACATGCCCACTGATTGCGGGTACGTCCTTCCGTCTCTCCTTTACCTCACCCTAATTTCTCGTTCTTGAAACTCGCACACCCGCATCACCTGGGTGGCGTTCTGGACCAGCTCGAACAACAAACACCTGGCACATGGGTGAAAAAATCGACATCATCGAAGGCGTCAACGACGATGGCCCCAACGGCTCCGTTTTGCAAACCTCTTCCGACCACGTGTGCACCCAACCCGACTCTAGCATGGATGGCCGCAGTGTGGCCGTCTCCGAAAAGTGCACGTCCGCTGTGGGCGACGGCGCCGGCTACCGTGAACCACGACACCAATAAATCCTATGGTCCCGAATTGAACGCCGTTGGTGGAGGCTGGTACGTCATGGAACGCACGTCGCAGGTCGTCAACGTATGGTTCGGGGCGAGAGGTGACGAGAACGTTCCAGATGAGGTTAAAGATGCTGCCACCTTGAAGGAGAGCCAGGAGGTCAACCCCGATGCGTGTGGACAACCGCAAGCCAACTTTGTGAGCAGCAACACTTGAGATTTGGACGCTGCGATAAGCCTCAGAGCACCATCATCAACTCGAATCTCTTTGAGTGGCTGCTTTTCGGTTACGCTTCTCGCCAGAACCCCTTTGGCTGACTGCGAGCGTTAGGCAGCGAGTGGATACCAAGCAGTTGCCCCTCTACTTGCGTCGATACGTCCCTCTGCCCTGTCATTTTTTCTAGCCAAACCTCTCGCTCCCCTCTACTTTTACGCTTCAGGTGTATTAGACCATGTCAACAACGACCCCGCTGCATTCCGGGACGCTTACTAGGACATCGCCAGCTTGACCATTCTCTCCCTACTTCCTCCGGATCCTCCAAGCGTCATCACCACAGCCGCGAGCGCAAAGACCTCTAAATCTATTGAAGGGATGAGGTCGCAGCGGGTAAGCATGAATGAGCGGATGATGGGACGTCTTGGTTGACTGTTGCTCATCTATCTGGTCGTTCCAAGTTGCTCTCCTTTACAGCCCTCTTACCACTTTCAGAATTCCGTAGATAGTCGTACGGTGAACCTGTCTGCTCTCGCTTTTTCTTTCTTCCTCTTTTCTATTGATTACTTTAGGGACGTTCTCGGACTGCTATTATAGCTGGAACGATGATACCACTATAATTTTCTGTTTTTGCTTTGCATTTCTCCTGCGTACATAGGTACTTTGATCTTATAATACATATGGGTAGTATAGAGGGAGATGTTTCGCTTTCCGTTGGAAGTGTTCTTGTGCGATTTGAGGGTGGCGGGTCCGTGAGGTCGGGTATTTGTTCTCGATGCAAGACTCAATGCAGCTCGACTCAGCCACGACATCGTTGGGACCTCTTCATTTATGTTCTTCTGGCTAGATGAGCAGAAAGTAGTTGAGCTTCCGATTTCCCCCACGGCTCAAGCGGTGGGGCGGAGATTCCATTAGACATTGAAAATTCATCGTATATACACCGAGTATGGAACGATATGAGGTAGAAGGCGACGGATGACAATTGTCTGGTGGACAAGGATACACATAAAGACCACAGGACGGGAAAGCTGAGATGGAAAAAGAATTAAAAAGTACATGGTAACGACTTCCACGCAATCAAAAATCACCCCCGCGGACTGGTTTGACCGGTGATTTGGGGGTTGGCGTTGTCAGCTGCGGCGCCATCACGTCGCATGACAACGACGTGTTCGGAGGGAACTGGACTGTTCAGTAAGTGTGAGTCATGCCTATCTTCCGATTCTCCGCTTGGTGGCCGTCTTCGGAATGCTGGCGGGCTTGTTCCGATTCCTTCGGACATCGCCTGCGTCCTGAAGCTTCTCACCAATTATGAGGATTCTTCGCCGTACAAGGATCCTTCATCACGTCGCTTCATGTCTGCCAAAATGGCGTCCTTCGCTTCTAAACATTCCGAAGCCTTGCCCTCGTAGCCAGCTTTGCGCCATTCTACTATAGCTCTGTCGTACCCATCTATAGCTTCCTCTTCGTGGGCAAGGACCGACTTCGAATCAGCGAGGAAAGTGGCTGCATATGCTTTATCGGGATAGAAGTTGTGTGCGAGACTCTGGTAAACGGAATACGACTCCTCCAGAGCCGGAATGGCTTCTTCATGCCGTCCCTGCGCCCGGAAACACATTCCCGAGATCAGGAGCGCTTGAGCCAGTCTCCATCCGCCGTCGCTATTTCGGGCAACACGAACCGACTCGTGGAGTAGTTCCCCTGCTTCGGCGTGCATACCTAGGTTGAGTCTGGCGCTCCCCAGGCGGGAAAGGCAAGTGCTCAACCCTGGCTCCCATCCAATTTTTCTCGCGATGTCGAGGGCTCTCTGGAAAGCGGAGGTCGCTTGGTCCATGTGATGGAGGTCCTGATGTGTTCCCCCGAGGATTTGGAGTGCGTCGACTTCTGATACCCTGTCGCCACAGCGAGATGCAACGTCGACAGCTTCCTCCAAAGTAGACTGCGCTTTTGCATATTGGCTTCGCCGCCGGTATAGTTCTCCTAATCTTCTAAGACATCTCGCAAGGCCCACACTGTTCTCCTTCGCGCGGAAAATTTTCAAGCTCTCCTCCAGGTTGCGTACAGCTTCTTCCCACGTTGACTCCACGTACCCCATCCAGTATAGGGCATCTGCTACGCCGATGTCATCCTGTAGACTTCTACACTGCTCCAACGCGGCGGAAGCGGCGTTTATGGCTTTGACTTGGTTCGAATCAGAGAAGGCTCTAGCTTGTTTGCGAAGAACGCTCGCAATGCCCTTGTCATTTCTTTCTTCTTGATAGAGATGCAGAGCCTGCTCCAGGTAAGCATATTCTGCCTTGTGATTACCCTTCCAGCTCTCAAGGTCTCCTAGGTTCTCCAGCAGAGCTGCCGAACGGGCGTGCGGATTCGCAGTCTTGAGAGCCGGAAGGCAGTGAGGCTACATCGAAGAGAACTCAGTAATGGTTTACATGGGAATTACGAAGTAGGAGAGACTCACCAGGTACTCAAAGGTTATTTTACACTTTGCGCTTGTTGGGCGCTGCGACGGCTCGATCGACCAGCACCTCCTCATCAAGTCCCAAAGCTGGAGGCACTCGCTGAGCCGAGATTCTCCTTTGGCATGGGGAAGCGGTCCTTCGAAAATCTTGCGCATGATGACATAGTCCGCCACAGCTTCCCCGTAAGGAAGCTCGCCTGTCATTATCTAACAGACGAAGGGCTATCAGTAGGACGCCAAAGTGGGGAAATACTTGACAAACCTCCCAAACTAGCCAAGCCCAGGCGAATATGTCACTGCTCGCGGTCCGTGGCTGACCCTCAAACAGTTCGGGACTACACCAGCGAAGGGATCCTTTAACCACGGCCGTGCTCTCCAGCTTGCCGAATCCACTATCCTCATAGAGTCGTGCGAGTCCAAAGTCGCATAGAACAGCTCTGCACTCCAAGTTGACGAGAACGTTTGGCTTCAATCATGAACTTAATCAGATGGACGGTCAACTCCGGGAAAGCCAAGACTCACGGATTTAATGTCTCCATGACACACCGGTGGATCCAGTTGGTGAAGAAACGCTAACGCGTCGATAGTGTCAAAGGCCTGGCATAGCGCGAATCGTCAGCACAAGGATTTACAAGGGTCCACTGGAGACTCACCAGCGACAACTTTTCCGGCACTTCAAGTTTCCGCCCTGCAATGAATTCGCTCACGTTCCCGTACGGTTCCCATGGTGATATTAGCCAAGCCTCTTTCCGACCGAAGTCGGCGCAGAAGCCGAGGAACTTGGCAACGCCAGGGTGCCCCTTGACGCGAGACCATACTAACACCTCCTTCGTAAAGGCCTACCGTCGGCCGAGTCAGTACCCAGGAGCTGGGAGGAATCATGCACCCACCCTTTTCAGGTCATCTGGATCACCCATGCGCGTCAGCGTTATCTCCTTGACTGCTACGACTTGAGGCGGGCCAGATCCACTCAACCATGCCGGAAGGTATGCGGAGGCATGAAGGTGTGCCTTTCGTACCATCCCGAAACCCCCGGTGCGCTTTTCGCCATCCGCGATAAAGACTACTCTTCTATAGTTTATGCTGTACTCATCGAGTGCGCGGTACGCTTCGTCCTAGGTTCTCGTTCCGGTAAGTGATTGCGATCTGGACCGGAGCGTTCATAGACCTACGACTGCCAACTTTCTATTAGCCCGTCTCTGCTCCACACTTTCAGCGGTTGTCATCGAGAACAATCAAAAGTTTTAGTAGCTGAGTGAGGAACTATAGAGGGTCGGTGCGAGAAGAGGGACCAGCGGAGGTTGTTGCAGTGCGATGTGGCACCTGCGCTTGTGGCGTCCCCGTTCCCAGGTTGACCCCTATAAACCGCTTGCGGACATACTTAGCCTCCTCGCTACCTAGATGGATTTCAGTCCTGCGACATCGTTCCATTTGGATTAGATCATACTTAGGTTCATCGATCGGCAGCCATGATAACACTGATTCCGATGCGATACATGAGTCGTCGAAATGCAGGCTAACGAATGCTTTGACTTTCGCTCATCTTCGAAGCTCAAGTGCACTGAGCAGCATGAACCTGCCTTCCCCAATGACGACGACGTGTCGCGGCGTGACATTTTCATCCCCTTTGGCGGCGATGACGAGGTCACGTCGCGTGATGCGACGACTCTGAGGTTGGGGGGAC
Source organism: Tulasnella calospora MUT 4182 (assembly GCA_000827465.1). Lineage (NCBI taxonomy): Eukaryota > Fungi > Basidiomycota > Agaricomycetes > Cantharellales > Tulasnellaceae > Tulasnella > Tulasnella calospora. Next base: position 25,841 of record KN823352.1, read on the forward strand.
TCTGATGCCCTTGGGGCCGCTCCAGGGACGCGTTGGGGGTTGCCCGCGAAAGGAGAATGTTTGCAAGATAGAATCACCCGTAATTGCTATTTCACTGGGCAGAATATCATTAATTCTGTCCAAATAGTCTAAATATCGCATCACTTCAGTAAGTAGTCTGTCTGCCCACAGCGGACCTAGTTGGTCAGGGCGAATTGATTTGCAGTTGGCCCAACCAACAGGCCCTGACTACGGTCAAAGTCCCGATTTGCCCAATATATCCGGAATCCAAATGACCCAGTCCAAGCGTGTCCCCTCCCCCTTCGGTTTTACACCACAGCTTCCAAGGTAAAGGTACGTAGATCAGCCGAGGTGCATCGTCGACTCGTGTCACTTTGCCGGTGGATATGGTGCGGGCCCTTGCATGTAGCGAGCGCTCAATCTGGCTCATACACCTTGCGGTGTTGTCACCAAATCAAACCCAACCTCTTCCTTCAAGATTCTAATCCGATAGCAATCGAGGGGGGACAAGAACAGACTGATGTTGAATACCTGCTTCGATACCGGGCGCTCGATGCTGGGCGGGGCATTCTCAAGCTGGCTGGGGATATCGATCGCTGGGATAATTTTGCCCACCTTAGGTCTTCAAATGAGTCGTTAAATCCTACCATTTATTGGGAGATTATTTGCCTTCTTGGAGATATTCTGAAACCCTCTTACCGGGGGTGGGTAAGGAGGGAAGGAATATGGAAGGGCACAGTGCACCCAATTCCGATCAGGGTCGAATCTGCGCGAGCGGGAAGGTTATGATGGACCCTTTTGTGCACTCAAGTCCTCGAAGGCCACGAAATTATGGAAGAGACTTCGGGAGGTCTCGAAGCTTTTATTACACCCCTGTCTGGATTACGGCGTACTTGATAACCGGAGGAATAACGGAGAGGGAGAAGACGCCCTCATCGGCTGGCCCACAGGATGGATGGCGCCAGTCGAGGGTCGGTTCTGCGTACTTTATGTACCGGCGACATTGCCGAAATTGTTCTGTTTGGCTGAATGACATGAGTTGCAGTCTGCGATGGAGATCTAAACGGAAACTGAAGCTTGGTAGACGGCCCCCACCTGTCGCCTCGCTTCTGACTTCCCTGGAGTTGTACCCGCGGGTCTATGTCTCAGTGTACCAAGATGGCGGAACCTGTATTGACGGTGCACTGCCCGTCTTTCTCTCCCCTCTGGGTGGTCCCTTTGCTCTCGCACTGGACCGCCCTTACTACTGCGTTCTCCCTTGATGAGACTCCATCTCTGGGACCGCAAAGGGGGCTCCGGTGGCATAACCATACGTTATTTGATTATCGACTGTCCTAGTTGTGTAGAACTGTGGGACCGCCGATGTTGGGCTTCAACCGCTTTTATAGGTCGACTGTTTTCCGCTGTTTTCTTCCTTCCCTTAAGCTACCACCACCCTAAGACCACAGAGCGAGTCTCCTCACCCTGAGTCCCAGCGTACCGGTAGTTTCTTACTTCTTGCGCACTCTCGACTTCCCTTCAGCCAGCGTGTATCATGCATCTGCTTTCCATCCCCCGCGTCCACCGCCGAGTCCTCCCGACTTGGCGATGCCTCCTTTTTATGTTAGTGCTGATCTTCTTGAGTGTAAGTAGCTCCCGGTTCTTTCGATCCTTTTCCTTTTGGATTTTTTCTTGGTCTCGCTGGACGTCGAGGGCTAACTCGTCGCTACCCATGTCAATCCAGACCGGGGAAGACACGTCGACCACGGGCCTTGTGCCCTTCCTCTTCGCCCTTCCCATCCTTGCCTTCAATGGTGCTACCGTTTTCCTGGTTCCCGACCTCGTTCTATCTTCGACCACCCCTGCTCCGGCCTCTCCGCGACACTCAACCCCTGTCCTCGCCTCGCACTGGGTCGAACCCCCCAAGGGACGATGGTCCGTCTCCTACGTCACCGGTTACGACGAAGAAACACTCTACAACATCGCGATCCGACGACCGCTCAACGGTACAGCAAAGCTCGTCACCCGTACGATCGTCACATACATCGACCCCGACGACTTTGTCGCTTCCCCGCTTTCTAAAGACAGCGACGCCGCGATCAAGACCCCAGTCTATGGTACTCCCGTGAGCTTGGGTCAGATCGGATCTCTTGGTCTGGAACTAGGATCATCCGTCGAACGCCTCCAACCACGTGCGACGCTCTCCGAGACCGATGACTTCCTGGCTTCATCCCTTCAAGACCAATCAGAAGAGAACTTGTCTTTCGAAGCTATTTGGACCCCTGCTTGACAACGATCTCAACAACTCCACGGTCACCAATCAGGACTCCAACCCCATCGCACCTACGTTCGGTCCGTTCACGCTCGGCACCATCTCCGAGTCCCTGGTCGCCAAACTACTTCTCTGGGGCATCAAGCCTTTTGAACCTAAAATTTCAACTTCAGCAAAGGTCTTCGAAGAATACGGCATCCTCGGAGTCCTCGCAATGGTCCACCTGATCATAGTGACTTGTATCATAATCGCCTTGCTCAAAGCGGTAAGTCCATACTCTCTCGCTCAAGGAAGTCATTCAATGCTGCCTAGAACTGCTAATGACCAACACCGATCTTATTTAGCTGGTACTCTGCTCTCGGACCCAGCGGACGATCAACAAACTCGTCAGCCTGTACCAAGCCGCCCGCGTTCAGGCCCGAGCTTGGGTCTTTGGGCTCCGCTTAGGCTATGAATGGGTAGTTGCATTCGTTACAAGACTGTGTTGCGTAGTCGATCTTGTACGTTTCCTTCCTTTCGTTCTAGATCTCTCCGAGAAGTCAGTGATCACTAACGCGTCCTTGTCTTTTCTTTCCCCCTCCACCCCTATCCAGCCAAAACCGGAATATATCCCTGATCGGCTCCTCACCCTAGAAGAGTCGCTCACGTTTCGGCGGGCTCAGGGACTTCCGCTCGACTGGTCTCCCTCGT